>DXKC01059978.1:0-12871 GCA_031170775.1 Cymbopogon citratus
ACGTCCCTGTTCATCTATCACCATGGCGATGAGATGGCCTACCTCCTGCTGTATGTTGATGACATTGTCCTCACCGCCTCCAGTGAGTCCCTCCTTCGTCGGCTCATCACTTCACTACAGGCTGAGTTTCCAGTGAAGGACCTGGGGGTGCTCCACCACTTCCTCGGGGTCTCCGTCGAGCCCCGGCCCACCGGGCTCTTCCTTCACCAGCGGCAGTACACTCTCGACATTCTGGAGCGTGCTAGGATGACTGACTGTAAGTCTTGTTCCACTCCAGTTGACACACAGGGCAAGCTGTCTGAGGCTGAGGGTTCTCCGGTGTCAGATCCCTCTACCTTTCGGAGTCTCGCCGGTGCTCTACAGTACCTCATCTTCACCAGGCCGGACATCACATATGCAGTTCAGTAGGTATGCCTTCACATGTATGATCCTCGAGAGTCCCACCTCACCGCTCTCAAGCGTCTCCTCCGCTACCTCCGCGGCATCGTCGACTACGGCCTACTCCTACACCGGTTCGCCTCCTCCGAGCTTGTCGTCTACACTGACGCGGACTGGGCCGGGTGTCCGGACACTCGGCGTTCTACCTCCGGCTACGCTGTGTTCCGGGTGGCAACCTGGTGTCCTGGTCGTCCAAGCGTCAGCTGGTGGTCTCCCGCTCCAGTGCCGAGGTGGAGTACCGCGCTGTTGCGAACGGCGTGGCTGAGGCTTCCTGGCTCCGAGAGCTGCTTGCCGAGCTCCGGAGCCCTCTCTCCCGGAGCACGCTCGTCTACTGCGACAATGTCGGTGCCGTGTACCTCTCCACCAACTCTGTTCTGCACCAGCGAACCAAGCATGTGGATATTGATCTGCACTTCGTCCGGGATCGCGTCGCCATCGGCGACGTTCGGGTCCTTCACGTGCCGACCACCTCCCAGTTCGCCGACATCTTCACCAAGGGGTTCCTATCGACGACCTTCACTGAGTTCCGCTCCAGCCTCAACATCACCAGTGGCTAGTTGCGTCTGTGGGGGGGGGCACCTGTGTGTTGTTTCTTTGTATCCAATCTTTGACACCGCTGCGTCGGTAGTTCAGACTGCGGGGGGGTGTTGGAGTATAGGATTAGGCCCATGAGGCTAAGGCCCATGTGGCCCTTGTATGCAACTATATATACCCCTTCTAGGGTTTGGAATAGACAAGGAACCTATTCTAACATCTCAGTCTCAAACTCTACCATATAAACTTTTTCATGATACGACTAAAATAATGTTTTATATTGGGAGAAAAAATTCGCCGATATCCATTTCATTCGTGTGCCAATAAATCCACAAGTAAATTCCACCGCATCTTCATTCAGTGGCAGTGTGTCGCTACAAGTTTAAAAAGGTTTTTAAAATCCACATAATCCTATGTATTTCCTAGCTAACACATGAGAAATGTATTTTCAAAATCCCCACTATCCTATGCATTTTGCAGCTAGCACATGAAAGAATTGTATTTTCAAAATCATATCATATGCATTTTCCAGCTAACATATGAAAGAAATTTATTTTGTGCACCATAGTTTCTACTTGAGTAGAGGCAACTGAAGCACTTCGTATGGTTAAACATGCACAGCTTGACAGCTTGTAGTTCACTTTACTAAACACCTCCTTGAAAGCCAATGATTAAAATTCTATCATCATCGCCTAAGCTGTTTATATTACAGTGGAAGATATGACCTTTGTGTTCGCTTATATGCCTCCAATACTTCTATTGCCATGAAAGAAGTCAAACAACCACGATATGATGATTATTTTTTCATATTGTAAATGTTTTATTATCAAATAATTGACATGAGAAAGGAAGCCATGAGCCACACCAGCACAGTTTACACCCTGTACTACTTCCAGTTGGAGATGATTTCTAGAAAGCTGGCCTGCTTGGTGAGAACGGACTCTATGTGGCATGGTTGTAATTCAATATAAAGCGCATTAGCAGTTTCCCAATCATCCAGGACTTTGCCTTCATCCTCAGGGCAACATGTATCCCTCACACTCCTTGAGCTGAAACCTACACAATACGCAAATCAACAAACAGACATCACATTCTGAAGTGTTACAGCATTGCAAACTGCTATAGCCTATTTACCTGCAGACTGCTTCCCAGTTGGCCACCACTTCTTGAGTTGGTGGAGACTACAACATGGCAACATGGAGCAATATACAGTGACTTGTTCAGAGTCTGGCTTCAGTATGTGATAGGGGATGTAGTAGTCTGGCTTCATGAGTAACCATAGTTGAATTGAATCCCCCTCCCCATTATCTTCCATCCATCTTAAGTTCAGATCATTGATCCATTTACTACTACTAATATTAAATATTGAAACATGAAAGCTTCTGATATCGGGTTTCATATTTACAAAGGAAATATTAAATAGTGAAAGCTTTAGTTGCAAGGTACCAACTGTAATTTCCAACAAAAAATCGAATACAGAAAATGCAATACCCAGGCTTGAAGGGGAAAAAAAAGGATACCAAATTACATTGCTTTTGTGTTTGTCCGAACAATTTATAATTTCAATGACTCTATTGGTTGCATACAAAGTTTCTAGATAAAGAAAAAAAATTAAATTGCATCCACAAATGGAGTGCACAAGATCAAAGACTGTTAGGGCTTTGAAGCTGACCTTTCTGTCCAAAAGATGTTCCTGAACCAGCTAACAATGGTACTGAAAACTTCTGATACGGGTACACTGAAAGTAAAGCACTGAACTACCAAAGCACCGAACAATATGGGGTTATCGTCGGTGCGAGTCGAGGAGTTAAAACCTGATATTCATTGTGTTTGGCTTCCATGTAAAGCTGGTATCCCCAGCAGTAAACAGCTACCCTTTTCAGTTCAATATAAGCTGGGCATTATGCCTCAGGTCTAAATTAAAAACCAAAGTACTGAACAATGTATCAGATTGCTTACCTAGGAAGTCATGCGTACACACAATGAAAGGTGATCGATCGAGAACCATTGAAAAACAGCAAAATCGAGATAACTTTGGAAAATGGACAGACCAATGAACAACCGACTCATATCGATAGAGACCTGCTAAGCCTTTGGACGGCTAAACTGCCAGGTTCTGTTCTGCTTATTGAATAATGAATAACTAAATATCATGTGGAGGCCAATGTGATGTGTAGAAGAAAAAAAAATGACTTCTTTTTCAGCTCTGACCCCACTGTCATAATACTACACGGGCAGTCAGAAAAAGTGAAGCTCAAAAGCAATCAGAACTTGAGCGTTGCAGACTTTTTTTAAGAACAAAAGGTTGGAACATTCAGAGATAAAACTGAAAGACCTTTTGTATTCAGAATTAATTCGATCGATTCACATGAGGGTCACCACTTGTTGGTCACGCCACGATCACACACAGCAAGGACAAAAGAACAATCACTCGAGACTCGACCGAGCTAATACTTGCGTGATGGCCGCACTACCCTGCGCATCTGGACTAAAACCAGCATGGCATGCCAGATCATGACAGTAGGGTCATGCCAGAATATGAACCATAGGGAGGGAGGGAAAACCTGGACAGGCCGTGGACAATCTCCACTATCACGGCTTCGATCTTTAACCTGGATGGAGAGCGAGCGATGGAGGCGCGGGCGAGGGGCGAGTGTGGACGTGGCGCGCACAACGGCAGTGAGTGGAGAACGGTACACGGGGATGATCCGATGAAGACCTGGGCACCAGCTGTCGGGTGTCTGCGTCGGCGGCCGTGCAGCTGCCGCACGAGAAAGGGAGCGAGCGCACATGCGGGGTGAAGGGGAGAAGACACAGCTGATTGGGTAGCGCGTGATGGGATTAGTTGATGGTCAGATGGAGGCTTTCCTTCTCACGGAGCGCTGATTTGGGGCACAACGATTTTTTCGTCGCACAAAAGAACAGCGTTTCCTTTTTTTCATGCGTGGATCGCATGGTTGAACCTGTGGACGACCCGACGTTTTTACCGCACGAAGGCAATGCCTCCTTTTCTACCTTTTTATTTGTGAGAGATGCTTAATATCTCGGAGTAGAGACATTAGCATTAGCGGACCCTATTAGAAACCCGGGCAGTTTATGGGTTAAGTACTAGATTAATCTCCATTATACATGGTCTATACATTAATCAGATTTTTTCTTTAGAAAAGGATACATTAATCAGATCTAATAGAGTTGAACCCAGAGGAGCCCGAGCGGGGGCCCAGGGTCCCCCCTGGGTCCGCCAGTGGACACTAGCTTGGCTGTCAAAAAGTGAACTGTAGAGAATATTTGATGATGCTTTATAACTCAGAGTATAGACTTGAGCTTGGCTGTCAAACATTGAACAGTGAATACAACACTGTCTAGATATTGGAATCTCGCCTCCTGTGGATGTACCAAGTTGCTTTGCTAGCATTAGGAGAACTACTATTCAAGTGACACTAAGATAAATTGGGGACATGAGAGCCATTTGCGGATCTGCCTCGTGTTAAAGGCCCAAATATAGTTGTCACTTTCCATTTTATTTTGGGCTTCTCGTCACAAGGTTATAGTGCACATGTTACTTGCTGCAATGTTTATTTCCTTGTGGTCAAATGAAATTGTACGGGTGGCTCATCATGAAAACATATTCAATCCTGTATTTGTTTTACAATTACCTAAATATTTTGCAGCGTTAAGTCAGATAAAATAGTGCAAATGTTGCAGTGACAACATGTTGCAGCATTAAGGGGCACTAGTTTTTCATATTGTAGTGATTCCTTTAGACTATTAATGCTCTGGTGTATTCTCTTGGGTTCATCTGTGAGAGCTACTAGTTGAGTAACATATCATGATTAACTTGTAGGCTGTTAATTTATCGCTCTTCTTTTGTTGGAACATGCTTCTTTGTCCTACTGCTCATAATTTCTACCCAAACTTGTAAATAATGATTTTGGTGTTCTGACTATTAGGCTGTTGCTGCTGCAAGAATGAAGGGGGAATATCCTCAAAGAATTGGGCAGTCAGAATGTCAAGTGAGATTCTTTGCTTCTAGTTTCCCCCCTTCTGTTTCTTTAGACAATGCAAAATATGATTGTTATTTATATCCACCTGTGCCGCAGTGCTCGGGAGGTCCTGCCATGAATTGTTACTTGAGATGTCTAGTTTAAGACTTCAGATCACTAGTTTTGTTTTAAAGACATTTAACTGTTATTGTCTTGTGCTTCAAGCGTCATACAGCTGCATATTGATAGGTCTTCGCTGAAGTTTTTCAGTCAAATGAATATAACACTAATAATACCGCATATGGTCCTGTTATTGTCTTGTGCTTCAAGCGTCATACAGCTGCATATTGATAGGTCTTCGCTGAAGTTTTTCAGTCAAATGAATATAACACTAATAATACTGCATATGGTCCTGAGTATGTATTGTTATAGTTGAGCTTAATATTTGTTAGTATTAATTAATTTCATGCTGTTTCTTGGGGTTGCATAAATGGCGCTTCTTGTGCTTTTCAATGCATTTATCACTCTGTTTTGGTCCATGCAGGACTAGACATGTAGTACAGTTGTAACCTTTTAAATGAGGTCACATAACATTATCCTGATTGAAATTCTGACTCACACTTCTTTAGTGAGTTTGCATTTTAATACAAGTGTCAGTTGATTTAGGTTAATAAAATTCAATTGTGCCTGCCCATGTTGCAAGTATATTTTGTTTGTCTGAATGACATGAACTTTTATAATTAAATTGCTCATACATTTTTTTTCTCCTTTTCTTTTCTGTGTGAGGCTGTGAGCATATAATTTTTTTCGGAAAGTATATGGTTACATTATTGGTGAACTTGCATTTTTATTGTTTTCACATCCCCCCTTTTTAGTACTATCTGAAGACTGGCACGTGCAAGTTTGGAGCAACATGCAAGTTTCACCATCCCCGAGAAAAGGCTGCAATGGCAACTCGAGTTCAGTTGAATGAACTGGGCTACCCACTCCGCCCGGTTTGTTCTGAATTTCTAATTACGATTCACAATGTTTCATGATATGGATGCATAGTTTGGTGCCACATTTCTATGCAGCTTTTTTGCAAGATTTGCCTCGTTTACTTGAATTTTGTTACTGCAGAATGAAAAGGAGTGTGCTTATTATTTAAGAACAGGGCAGTGCAAGTTTGCAAGCACATGTAAGTTTCACCATCCACAACCATCCACCATGATGGTTGCTGTACGTGGCTCTGTTTATTCACCTGGACAGTCTGCAACTTCTCCTGGCCAGCATGCTTACCAAGGGGCTGTAACAAGCTGGCCCTTGTCGAGATCTGCTTCTTTCATTGCAAGTCCAAGGTGGCCAGGTCATTCAAGTTATGCACAAGTGATTGTTCCTCCTGGGCTTGTTCAGGTCCCAGGCTGGAGTCCTTATACTGTATATTCCCTAACCTCTGTTTTACTTTTTTACATAGCATAACAAGTTCATATTTCATTACCTTGTTACATGCCACTTACCCATTTGTTTATCAATAATGTTGCAAAAGACTGCAACCTTATTTGTAGATAAAAACTTCAATTACATGTTACCTATACTGAACCAATTTTAACAAGGCATAAGTCTGACTGGTGTGTGGTGTCAGTCCCTCTATCGCTCAATTGACCCAAGACCTTTGGCTACAGTTTTCTTTGTTTTTGCTGGTTTCTTTTATTGTCCTTTATTTAGCTATGGAAATAAGGGTAATTTCGTTTGTGCATTAGCTATGAAAATTCTTGTGTTCCCATTAACTGTTTGATGGTTTTTATTATGTGTGAAAGTTCCAGGATTACAATTGATTATCTGAAGGTTTAACTTTTTGAGACCAACCTGATTTCGCATGGAGTTGGCTACTTTTTTTTAAGCTTGTACACATATAAAGCACAACTTCCTTTCTGTTCTCTCTCCTTAGTTCATGAACTTGAAGCATGTCCATCTGATCAACAGTATCTATGGGCTTAATAATATCATGTCCTTTCTTTGATGCATGGTGGGCAAGCACAAAATCTGGTGTTGATGACCAGACTAAACAAGGTCTCAATTCCATCATCAGAGCTTTCCTATCTTATCTTATCCTTTGCACCGACTCAAAAAAAAGAGTGCTTCGAGGGCGCAAATCCAACTTTCTAAGAAAGTTCCCTAAACCGAGGATTCGCTGAGACAAACGAGAGACAAATGGTTTTGAAAGGGGGATAGGCTATGCTTTTCTTTTCTTTTTTTTTGCCTGCTGAATAAAAAAAATGGTCCATTTGGAATCACCACAATCGTTGTGTGTTTGATGGGATTCAACCGAGCCTAAATTTCTGTTAAAGATGAGGTTCTCCTTTGGAGTTTGGCCAGAGTTTTGGGGAATATCCAATCGCCTTTGGTTGAGTTCCACTTGCTCTAGAGCCAGCCAATGCTTGAGTTCCTCTCTTGTGGTCTTGGGTCAAGTTTTGACAAGTGAGGGAGGGTGGGAGGGAGAGACCTTTAGATGTGAAAGGGTGTGTGTATGTGGCTTTATGGGGTTTCTAAACCCACTCCTTTTCTCTTAATATAATGATATGATGCTCTCCTGCATAGAAAAACAAATCACGCCCTTTTCTTCTTTGAACCAATAAATATGTTAATTTGGCCCCTAAGTACCATCACATCACCTAACTATGAACACTAATGCCATCAACGTATCCTCCTAGTCATCAAACACCACATTATTTAGAACGTGCATCTCTTGTGTACTCTGCTTGTGATCATAATTTTTCGAGTAGCATTACCCTATGCTGGTCTGCCTACCTAGGGTAATGAGCTCAGACCTTGTACTTGGAATATGAATTATCTACAGGTCTTCTAGAAAGTTACTGGCTGCTCTTTAATCATTTTTGTGGTTTCCATTTAATTTACGTCATTTTTTTCAAACTTTTAGGCGCAGATTGGTTCTTCATCCCCGGATGATCAACAACGGACACCCGGAGCTGCCCAATACTATACTGGCTCACGCCAGAGTGGAACAGCTGGCATAGGCGATCAAGGAATGTTTTCATCCTACCAAGCAGGTTCTGTTCCCGTTGGACTTTATGCAGTACAGAGGGAGAATATATTTCCAGAGAGACCTGACCAACCTGAATGTCAGTTCTATATGAAGACCGGAGACTGTAAGTTCGGTGCTGTATGCAAGTTCCATCATCCCAGGGAGCGAATAATTCCTACTCCCAATTGTGCACTGAGTCCATTGGGCCTACCTTTGCGCCCGGTAAGAGTTAGTATACATGTCTTTAAGCATGCTCTCTCAGATTTGTATTGTAATTTTTTTGGTAGATTTGTCTGGCTATCTTGGCTGTCTTTTTAATTTGAAAGCATATTGCTACTTGGATTAACGAAATCTTGTCAGAGTATTAGTATTAACATGGCAATGGTTATCCAAAAGATCTGTAAGATATTCTAGTAACCTTAGGAAGAAGGGAAGAACGATGGTCCCTTAGTGGAGAAAGCTATATAAAGAGAGCCTCATGGGCCATATGGGCCTATAGTAGATGTACACTTAACAACCCCTTTCAGATTCAAGGTGGACGTGGAGGATCTGAAGCATTGAGTTTGATCAAGTGAAGCCGCCGCCGCTCTCTAGTTTGTGCCTTAGTGGAAAGGTCGGCCAACTGCAACATTGAGGGCACATGCTGAAGAGGAGCTGTTTTTTTTTATGACAATGAGATGGAGTAAAGAAGATTAACACCGAATGTTTTGTTAATTCACGCTTCTGGCAACATCACAAAATACCAAAATCAGCCAACAACCATTTGAGCCATACAATATTTGTAGTAGTAGTAGCAAGTCTTCAAGTTCTACCTCTATACTACAATGAGGTTTCCAGAGTACTTGAGTAGAGTCTGAGTAAGCATGAAGCTGAAGCAGACTATCACTAGCATAGAGTAAACTTTGAGTTAATGTTCCCTATAGGTATCGAAGTGCGTGGAGTAAATTTCCAAAATGAATGGAAGCTGGGGCGCTCACAAACTGATTGTTTACTGTGTGAGCAATATCAGGCTGGGTAACAGTAAGATAAACAAGGCTGCCCACAAGATGCCAATATCGAAGGGATCCTCAAGAGGTGCTCCATCAGTGGGATGAAGCTGCAAAACCTCAATCCCTTAGAACTTCAGGACCAAATGAGACATTTTCTCACTAAATTGCTTTTTTCATATGAGAAATGTGCTCTGCATCATGTCCCATAATCAACAAATCAACGACGTATAAAAAAAAAGAAGCAACATACGTCCACAAGGAGAGATGAATTAATAAAGCGGCAGCAGCCCTAACAGCATTTGTCCTTGTGTGGAACATGGTGGCCACACTCTCGGTGGCCGCAGCGGCAGCTTCTTGCTCGTTGGCGATGGGCCGCAATGACCCCTGAGGCGGCGGGATTCAAAGGACAGCAACTGATGCTTGTGCCTCACGACATCGAGCTTACCCTACAGGCCGCACTTCGCCGCACAGAGGCCCTTGATCTTGCCCGACACATTATGGAGTCTGGGCGTGCTGTCTCTGCTGTTGGTGGCAAACTCGAGTCCGCTGCGGTGTCAGTGGTGGTGGAGGCGGCGGCCATCTCCTAGCCATTTTCTGTTGGGTGCCCACCTCTCTTCTCGGTGCGACGCAGACTGGTGACCACCTTGCTGCCTTCTTGGTGCTGTGCAGCCAGTGCAGGCGCTCTTCTATTTTTCTCGGAGCAATGAGTGGTTGTGCCTAGCTCACCCAATCGGATGGGGTTGAGCGTGAACTTTTAGCTAGACAGGTTGGATGTGGAGAACAGGTGCTGTTGGCTGCTGAGGTGTTGTTGTCTCTATGTGACATCAGCCCATGTGCAGCACGCGACACAGGCAGTGGCAGACCACACCAAAAGAAAAACAGAAATGGGATCATGGGCGGATTAGATTAGATAGTCTAACCCTAACGGCCTTGTTACAATACCTTTAGGATCACCGAGTACATCCACTCCAGAGCTAGAGTGTTACATATATAGGAGCCTCATGGCTATATATAGATAGAGCCTATAGATAGGCATGTAGATCCTTCAAACTCAAGGTGGAAGTGGAGGATCTGAAGCATTGAGTTTAATCAAGAGAAGACGATGCTGCTCTCGAGTTTGTGCTGTAGTGAAAATGTCAGCCAATTATAACTCTGAAGGCACATACTAGAGAGAAATAGTCTTGTGATGACAATGAGATCTAGTGAAGAAAAATCTACACCGATATGCTTTGTAAGTTCATGCTTCATAGGATCATTAGCAATTTGGATGGCTCCACTGTTATCACACAGAAGAGGTGTGGCAGCATCACAAGAAATCCCAAAATGTTCCAACAACCATCGAAACCATACAATTTCAGTAGTAGTAGTTGCAAGTGCTCGAAGTTCGGCTTCTGCACTAGAATGAGATACAGCAGACTGTTTCTTGGACTTCCACAATAGGAGAAGAGCCAAGAAGAATACAATATCCTGTTATGGACTGACGATCTGTTGGGTCACTCGCCCAAGTAGAGTCCGAGTAAGCATGAAGCTGAAGCGGACTCTTATGCGCATAGAGTAAACTTTGAGATAATGTCCCCCGTAAGTAGCGTAACACGCGAAGTAAATGTCCAAAATGAACAGAAGTTGGGGCACAAACAAATTGACTCAAATATGGATTGCATGAGCAATATCTGGTCTGGTGACAGTGAGATACACAAGGCTGCCCACAATATGTCGATATCGAGAGGGATCCGTAAGGGGTACTCAATCAGCGGGATGAAGCTGCAAGTGAAGATCCATGGGTGTTGCTGCAGTTCAACTATCAGTGATGCCTGAACGAGTAATAAGATCTTGTATGTGCTTGGACTGAGAAAGATGATATCCCTTAGTAGATTGCTTGACCTCAATGTCTAAGAAATAACTGAGAGGACCCAAATCAGACATCTGAAATTCAACACTGAGTTGTTGCTTCACATGGGAAATGTGACCCTCATCATCCCTGTAATCAGCATATCATCAAGATAGAGAAGAAGCAACGTACGACCACGTGGTGACAAATGAACAAATAAAGCCGGATCATGATCACTAGCTGAAAAACCAGTAGCCTGTATCATTGAGACAAAACGCTCATGCCAAGCACGAGGAGCCTTTTTAAGGCCATATAAAGCACGGCGAAGACGACAGACATATCCTGGAGGAGCGACAACACCTGGGGGTGGTTGCATATAAACTTCTTCATTTAAATCACCATGAAGAAAGGCATTCTTGACATCCATTTAAGATATAGGCCAAGAAGAAGAAGCAGCAACTGCAATTAATGTACGGACTGCAGGTGCAAAAGTCTCATCGTAATCTAGACCTTCAGTGTGCTGAAAACATCTGGCAACAAGACGAGCCTTATATCTTTCTATAGAGCCATCTGTCTTGGTCTTAACTTTGAATACCCACTTAGATGTAATAGGTATTGCGTGCGATGGCAATGGAACAAGATCCCAAGTGCCTTGACGATCAAGGGCAGTAAGTTCCTCAGACATAGCTAGCTGCCATTCTAGAATACTAGAAGCTTTCTGATAATTGGATGGCTCATCAACAACAGCATGCACATGAGGAAAACCATACTTTTCTGCAGGCTGAATGGTACTGCGGTCACGAAGATTGTATCGTGGAGCAACCTGTAACTCATCAACATGTGAATCATCAATTATCAGGAGCATCAGCAGCGGGCTTATCAGGACCGACCAAAGTGGGAGAACAAGACGGAAGCTGGGAGGTACGACGACTGAAGACACATGTAATAGGTGGTTTTGAAAAGGAGTGAGATGGAGGCGAGACAGTAGGAGGCAGTGGTGGTGTGATGGAAATAGGAGGATGAGATGATGCAGGGGCATCATTGATGGATGAATTTGGAGGAAGGCTTAAAAAAAAGAGATGGACTCTGGGGGAGAATATGAAGGCTTGGTGGAAGGGTTGTAAAAGAAGGGACAATCCTCATCAAAGGTAACATCACGAGAGATGCGGATGCGACGGGCAAAGGGTCATAACATCAATAACCTTTATGCTCAGGACTATACCCCCCAAAAAAACACACTCAACAGATTGTGCAGTCAATTTAGTACGCTCACGAGGGGCAAGCAAATCATAGCATGTGCATCCAAAAACACGAAGATGATCATATCTAGGAGTACCATAAAGTACTTCACCAGGGCACTGGTCGGACAGTTTGGATGAGGGTTGCCTAATGATGAGGTAGACGACAGTGGAAACAGCTTCACCCCAAAAATGAGAAGGAACAAAAGATGATATCAAAAGGGTGCGAGCTGTTTCTATGAGATGGTGATGTTCTGTTCAACAGCGCCATTCTGAGCATGAGCACCTGGACAAGAAAGTTGTGCAAGGGTGCCCTCAGAAATTGGTGAAAAGCAACATATAAATATTCGCCACCAGAGTCCGAACGAAGGATTTTAATGGGACTAGAAAATTGTGTGTGGACCATTTGAACAAAAGAATGATAAATAGGACACAATTGCGAACGATATTTCATGAAATAAATCCATGTATAGCGAGAATAATCATCAATAAAAATGACATACGGAGTAGTATTTATGACCACCTTTTGTAGCAAAACGTGCAGGACCCCATACATCGGTGTAAATAAGATTGTTTAGTACTATTGACCATAGCAGCTATCACTTTACCATCATTGATACCCCTATCTTTTACTGTAGTAGCATTACTACCATCCTCCTTAGGCTTATGAGCATTATCAGTTAGATGATGGAGTAAACCATGATCCCTTAATGCGGCTGTTGGAGTATGTGTATTAGGCCCATGTGGCTAGGCCCATGAGGCTCATGTGTGACTTGCTATATAGCTACCCTTCTAGGGTTAGCCCAAGTAATTGAGACACTCATTCTAGCATGGTATCA
>DXKC01060122.1:0-10908 GCA_031170775.1 Cymbopogon citratus
GCCAGGGCAGAGGCACACGGCAAATCTCAGAGATTTGCCGTGTGCCAGGCTTTGGGGCACACGGCAAATGATTTTTTTTAAAAAAATTGTAACAATGACGGCAGAGGGTGCTGTTAAGCAGGCCGGGAGATTGGCCGTGTGCCAGAAGACCAAGCACACGGCAAAATATAGATTTGCCGTGTGTTTTTTTTGCCGTGTGCCTGGCACACGGCAAATCGGTCTGTGTGTTTTTATTTGCCGTGTGCCCGATATTTGGCACACGGCAAATCAGAAAACACACGGCAAAGGCCGGGTTTCCAGTAGTGAGGTTAATTTACAGCCAAGCTCACAAGAATCCTGGAATTTTATGAGAAAAATAAGTCACATGTGAACTACCTTGTATATAAATGGGGCTGATAGGTGAGGAGCACACCCTTGTGAAAAGGTCTCCATGTGTGGTCATGCCTCCTGTACTAGTGTATAGGAGTATGTGGATATATTGAGGTATAGACACATAGCTTGTTTTGATGCTCACTCCTGTTCCACATCGGATCCATGGCGGTGTTCTTGGTTCTATTGGCTGCGTTGGTGGTGCTCGTGTGTGCTCTCCATGTCGCCGGTGATGAGATAGGTTCAAATCTCTATATATACAGTCAGATCCTACTATCTATAGTGTTGTTACCCTTCAGGAGAAGTGATAAATATATATGTGACTCGGTACGTGAATGTGCCTGTGCAGAATTAAGCATCGACTGCGGCCTTGACGACACGTACAGTGGCTACAGGGACCCTAACACCGACCTCATCTATGTCTCCGACGGCACCTTCGTCGACGACGCCGGCGAGAATCACGTGGTGGCCGCCGCCGCTGCGGCCGACCAGGGCAACAACGGGCGGGTGGACGCCATCCAGTCGCTCAGGAGCTTTCCCTCCGGCAAGTGGAACTGCTACGCGCTCCCCACCTCTGCCCGGGGCGCCACGTACCTGGTGCGGATGCAGTTCTTGTACGGCAACTACGACAACATAAGCAGCTCGTCGGTACAGTTCGAGATCCACCTGGGCTCCGTGACGTGGGACACCGTCACCGTGGGGCTCGCCGACGCCGACGCCACCACCAAGGAGGCGGTGTTCGTGGCGTGGGCGGGGTGGGCGCCGGTGTGCCTGGTCAACACCGGCCGCGGCACGCCGTTCGTGAACGTCGTGGAGCTCAGGAAGCTCGGCGAGGGGCTCTACCCGCCGGTCTCCGCTAACCAGTCCATGTCAATGTACGATCGCCAAAAGATGGGGACGAACGCTCCGGTGACCAGGTATCGAAATTGCTCCTCCGGTTCATATGGGTCTAATAATTTATAAATTGGCCGAGAGTAAGCCAAAATAGCACAAAGAGGACACCTTAATTAGTGACAAAATGGAAACGTGTCACTAATAATACTCCATCCGTTTTTAGTTATATGCCGCACTAGTTTTGTCTTAGGCAACATATCAAATGCAAACTAACATCTCCGTGCAAACCAACTGCGCGGGAGATGTGGGAGGGGGGATTTGCAAAAGATGGTTTGCATGGTTTGCATAGAGAAACTGGTTTGCACTGGATATGTTCCCTTTGTCCTAAGTCAAATGATTCTATCTTTCACCATAAATTTAAAAAGATTATATAAGTTCATGCATGATATACGATTTTTGTTGTTAAATTTACAACACGAAATACTTTCATAATCTATAATTCATATGTTGTATCAAACTATAAGGATTTTTTTTTTGAAATGGATGGTTAATCTATAACACTTACAGAGATAATATGACACGTAAAAAAACAGAGTATAAGATTAGAGACGTGGATAAATGAGACACACCACTAATTAGGTGTTGTCCATGGCCAATAAAAAACTGTCGGTGTTTCGGATCGTGGACCCTTACACCGGCTAGTAAATTTGTGATGCTGCGCGTTCCCGCCCCGGATGCTGATGCAAGAAGAACACATGATTTATACCGGTTCGGGCAAGGAAGGCCCTACGTCCAGTGGGGGTGGCGAGTTGTATTATCTTGCACCGGAGTGCTTGTAGTAGGGGTTACAAGCGTGGAATGTGACATGCTCTGTGTGGCTCTGGACTTGTTGAATCCACTGAATCGCGGAACCGCTAAGACTGCCCCAGGCGTCTCCTTGTATAGTCTAAGGAGAGGCCGTGGGTGTACAGAAATGTCCTAGAGGTAAAGGTTGATGATGTTGTAATGTGTATGCGGCGTGCAGTCGGCATGGTCTCGATCTTGTCGTCGTGCCACAGTGACAGCCGTGATTGGCGTCGAGAGGTCTTGAGCTTGGAGAGCATCGTGACCCGGCTGCTGCTGCGGGAGCGGGTGTACCTGTGTTGACTTCCGAGCCCCCCTAGGGGCGATTCGAGGGTTCGGGGGCGGCCTTGACGGGGCAGGTAGATCCGATCCCAGGAATCCGGGGTACAGCTACACCATGACTTGTTTCGAGGGTGGCTGTAGGCGTGGCATGCAGGTAACATGGATAAACAGTGCTTCCCCATGCCGTTACAGTGATGCTCATGTCACTTTTTATGACCGGGCATGGACGGTAAAAGATGATTCGACCCTGTACCTCTGCTATTGTTTTGGTTGCTGTGGCCATGGGGTTAGGCAATGGTCGGTGAGGGCATTAAATGCTCCTATCGGTTGGTAGGTGAGACTCTGCTTCGAGGTATCAGGGGCTTCCGTCAGGACGGAGACCTCTTTCGGCGGGGAGCCTCTTACCACAGTGCGCACGTTGGGTTGATCGACCCTCGAGCGGGCCCGGATGAGGGTTCCGTCCCTCGTACGAGATGGAGAACGGCCCGAGGGATCTGATCCTCATACGAGGCGGAGAATGGCTCGAGGGACCCGACCCTCGTACGAGGTGGAGATTTATCGAGGTATTCCTAATTCTTGGTGATCTGGGATTAAGTAAGGGGTTTGGCCTCTTAGTCATGTCGTTCTAGGGTATCCCTTATTTTGATACTCGACAGTAGCCCCTGAGGCTCTGCGTGAACGGGATCGTTCTCACAGAGTCTCATAAACTGGAGTCATAGCCTCGCCGAGCGATTTTCCGATGGGTGCGCGCGAGCGCACCCGCTGGGTGTAGCCCCTGAGCCCTTGGAGGATTTGTAAGAATCCTTCGAGGGCTTTATGCGTTCATCCGAGATGCGTGCCCAGGGGCTTGAGCCTCGAGACGATCTGACTGCCGTCCCTTGCGGCTAAAAACATCTTGACGAGCCCCCGAGCCCGCTCCGAGCGAGGCCTATTGAGGCTCGTTTTGCCTTTGTCATTCGACCCTCACGCTCCTTTCGGAGGAGGGGTGGGATTTGTCGCGCTACCCTCATTTGGGTGAGCATCGGCAGCTCCTGTTTGAGCTTCATAAGGTTCATTTGAGTGGGAGCCTGATCCTCTTTCGTTTGAGGTCGGCTAGCTGCCACTGAGGCGCTCACCAAATTCTCCGGTTTAGTGTCGTATGGGGTCCAGGTTCATTCGATGGAACCTGGTGGCTCGATGCCTCCCTCCGTGGGGATCCCATACCAACCCATACCTGGCCATGAATATGTCTTTTTAGGCCTCTCGAGGTTGCCTTGAGCCCAAAAAGTCATCCCTGGCTCTGGGTTTCGAGGGCGGCTGTCGAACCCATGTCATGGGCCAGCCTTCGCTCCCTCGGATTCTTACCGTTAGACGTGGACTGGCGGTTCTGTCATGTGGAAGGAACCAGTGGAGCTCGAGCTTATCGCTCCGTTGGAGACGCGCCTTTAGAGGTGAGCGGTGTGACATTTCGGCTCCGGGCGGCTCGGCAAAAACGGTTAGATCGTGGGGTGAGGACGCGTGTCCTCCCCGGAATTTGAGGTGGCGGTTTAGGTAAGGTGAAATGAATGCGGGTTTACCTGCCCAGATCTACCCGTTGCCGCGCCTCCTCTATAAAATCGGGCTTCCCGCCTCGGCTTCTCCTCTTCCACTTTCGCGTTTCTACCTTCCATCGCCTCCATGAGACCTCGCATCCGCCGTCGCAAGGAGAAAGCAGAAGGGGAGGGGAGAGCGAGAGGGAGAAGAAGTGAGGAAAACGGGGTACGTTACGGGGAATCCGTCGTCAAAAGCCACCACCGTCTCCTCCGACAAGATGTCACCGGCCACGATTCTTCCTGCCGATCCATGGTTTCTGTCCTCGGTGGGGGAGGCGGAGCTCCTGAGGCTTGTGAGCAAGGGCCTCCTCTGAGCTAGGACTAGCGTGGAGAGGCCCAAGTGGCGGGTGCCGCCGCCGTCTCATCGGGTTCCCGAGCCGCCGGAGGGCTACGTGGTGAGCTTCATCGCGTTCCACGAGAGGGGGTTCGGGATCCCAGCGGAGCGGCTCATCCGGGCCATCCTCCACTACTACGGGGTTGAACTTCACCAACTCAACCCCAACTCCATCACCCAGCCCGCCATTTTCATGGCGGTCTGTGAAGGTTACCTGGGGATCGAGCCCCACTGGCATTTGTGGCTCTACCTTTTTAGCGCGGAGCACTTCTGCAAGGCAACGGGGACGAAGGGGCTCCGGAAGCTTGTCCATGCCAGCAGCTACGCTATCTAGGTGAGGTCGAGGCGGATGGATGAGTATATCCCTGCCAAGCTCACCTCCTCCAATCCGGGGTGGCACAGCGGGTGGTTCTACCTCCACAACAATGATGCCCTCCTGCCGGCGTACACCGGTGAGGTGATCTCGGAGCCGGGATGGGGCTGGAACCTTGCGCCCACCTTAGACAAGACCGAGCGCCTGCAGTCCCTCCTCGACGTGCTTCAAGTGTTGCGTGCGTG
Organism: Cymbopogon citratus; assembly: GCA_031170775.1. NCBI lineage: Eukaryota > Viridiplantae > Streptophyta > Magnoliopsida > Poales > Poaceae > Cymbopogon > Cymbopogon citratus. The sequence continues at coordinate 4,792 of DXKC01060122.1, forward strand.
GGGTCTGACCGCCGGTGGGGTCATCGCAGCATTCCACCGTCGGAGGGTGCTGCCTCTGATGCGGCGCCCGCTTCGGCTGGACAAGATGACGCAGTAGGCGGACTTGGAGGGGTGCTTGATGTCTGGTGAGTCGCTCTCCATAGCTGAGATCCTCAACCGGGCGAGGGCCATGGTCGGCAACTTTCCCGAGGCCGAGGTTGATAAGGTTCGGATGGGCCCCACCCGAAGCTTCGTGGTTCTGGTAAGTGCCTCCCGTCGAATGTCTTTTGTCTCGTTGTGTTTTGGTTTTGATTCCTTCTATCTTATTTTGCTTTTCCCATACACGCTTGTGGCGCAGGATCTGCAAGATGTGAGGGTCGTGCGGCGGCCAGTCGTAGAGGACCGAGCTGCTCGTGCGGTAAGACGCTTCACCGCTGATATGCAGAAAAAAAGCTAAGGATGCCGCCAAGAAGCGGCAGATGGAAAAAACGCTTGCGCGTGAGGCTCTCACCAAGCACTGGCGCCAGCAGAAGCTTGAGGGGGAGCCCCTCGAGGAGTCCCCTCCCACCACGGACTCAGAGGAGGAAGATGACGATGAAGACGATGATGACGAGGGCATTGTCTGGACGCAAGACAGGCTCATCGGCGCTGCTATTAACCCACCTGCCGGTCGCCTCTTGTAGGGTTCCACCGAGGAGGCGCCTGCGGTAGGAGCATCAACGTCGGGAGCGGCTGGTGTCGGAGGTCAGCAGGGTGAGGTGGTCGCAGCCTCATCACGGGGCCTCAAAACGTTCGCCGCCAGGCAGATGTCGGGGCCTGTGACCCGGCAGGGGGTCAAGGAGTCCCTCAGGCGCACACGGTCGCTCAGGTCCTCCTCGAGGCACCAATCTCTGATGCCTACACCCTCAGGTCTGGAGTCGTCCGCCGAGGCAGGCTCTTGACCTCGCTCGCCTCTCGCGACGCAGAGGCCTCTCGAGGCTAGGGCGTCCCTAACGTCGGGCGGCTCTGGCGAGGCCGTCGCTCCACCAGGAGGCGGCCCGAGGCTATCGAAGGTCCTGTCGACAAAGCGCTTGTTCCCCAAAGCCAGGTAATCATTTGGGTCTCGGTTTAGCTTAGGTTTTGTTTTTTCTTTTGTTTCCTTGCGTCACCCGTTCTTCCTCCTTTTAGCGCACCATGGCATCCAGGGGTGTTGGACCAGGCACCAGCGAAGAAGCTGAAGCTAAGTGCCATCACCCAGGCACAGGCGTCGGCTAGCGCGTTGGGCTCCAGCGCCCAGAGGCCGAAAGTGGCCTCATCAGAGGGCACCTTGTCCCTGACTCGTGTAGCAGAGGAGGCTGCCACGACCTTGCCGGGGGCAGGGATGGTGGCACCACAACAGTAGGCACCCCTGGCATTAGGGCGTCCCAAGGCTTCGATGATTGAGGTGATCAACCTCGAGGACGATGAGGCCAGTGGGTCAGAGCAGCAACATCGACAACAACAGTAGCAGCAACACCAGTAGCAACCACCACCACAATAGCAAGAAAGAGAGCGGCTGCAGCAACACCAGCCGCTGGAAGGAGGACTGCAGCAGCCGCTCCAACTAGAGCCACCATAGTGGCAAGAAGGAGAGCAGCAACGGCTTCAGCAGTAGGATGAGCAACAGCTCTAGCAACAACCACCACCACAACCATCACCGCACCGAGAGGAGGATGAGCAGGCGGAGGATGCTCCTGCCACCTCAGGGAGGGAAGACAAAAGCATGGAGGAGGCGGCGCCGGGCCACACCGAGGCTTCGATGGGCGGGGAGACGTCTCTATCCAGCAGGGGGCGCTCGGCGCAGCTTGTGGTGTCGGGCAAGGTGCCGATGATCCCACCCCCGTTGCTTTGTCCGCCAATGAGGGCTGTCGGGGCACCAGGTCATGATGCCGGGGTGTCCTCCTCAGCTAGTCTGACGGAGCCCTGGTGACGCCGGGGCATCTTCACCTGGCTGGGACTGCAGGGCACTGGCGACGATCCCCTGGCTAACATGCTAAAGGCCTCAGACGAAGTCAAGGCCACGACCACAGCGGCCCTAGACCCCACCTTCCCCACCATCCCGGTGAGGTACATCGCTGAGGGTGGCAGCCAGGATTACATGAACGTGGTCAACGACAACGTCCTAGATGGTCATCGTGGTCAGGATGGTCATCGCGGTCGAAGGTGATGGCGGTGTCAGACCAGTTGAGGTAGAGGGGGGTTGCGGTGTGCATGAAGAGGATCTCCCAATGCTCGCACTTGTGCTGGCGCACCGCCAGTGCCATGGAGGGCCCCCTAGATCATGAAGCAATCGCGGACTTCAGGAAATGCCTCCTCCTCCGGCTCCTTGCCCTTGGGGTCATCCTTCTTGTCATTCTTCTTCAGCCCGACACTCTCGAAGTACTTGCGGAGCATGTTGCAGTCCTGGAGGTTGTGGTTGGCCTGCCCCTTATGGTATGGGCATGGCTTCTTTAGCATGTCGTCGAAGACTCCCCCACCGGGGGGACCTCGAGGCTTCTTGCGGTCCATGGCAGTGATGAGGTCATCCGAGGCCGCATCGCGCTTGTCCCACTGGTTCTTTCCCTTCTTCTTGCCCTTCTTGGTGCCTTGCCGTGTCCCCTCTGGGTCTCCTTCCTTCTCCTTCCCCTTGTCTCGACCATCGCCGAAGATGGCTCCGACTACCTCCTCACCAGCGGCATAATTGGTGATGATGTCCATCAGCTCGTTGGAGGACTTGGGGTCGCAACGGCCTAGTTCCTGAACCAGGTCCTTGCATGTGGTGCCAGAGATGAACGCGGTTATCACGTCGGAGTCGGTGACGTTGGGGAGCTCGGTTCGCTGCTTGGAGAAACGCTAGATGAAGTCGCAGGGGGACTCCCTCGCCTTTTGTTTGCAGTTGCGGAGGTCCCATGAGTTGCTTGGGCGCACGTAGGTGCCCTTGAAGTTGCCCTCAAAGACCTAGACGAGGTCATCCCAGTTTCGGTTTCGCTCCGACGGGAGTTCCTCGAGCCAGCCCCGAGCGAAGTCCGAGAGGAACAGGGGTAGTTGGCATATGATGACACGATCGTCGGTGGCTCCCCCGAGCTGACAGGCAAGCATGAAGTCGGCGAGCCACAGCTCTGGCTTGGTCTCTCCTCCGTACTTGAGCACGGTCATGGGTGCTCGAAAACGGGCAGGCAGCGTAGCTCTGCGGATCTCTCGACTAAAAACCCGAGGGCCCGATGGCTCAGGGGACCGGCAAGGTCTTCCTGAGGGTCGAACCGACCCCCTCGATGCATGCTGTAGCCCATCTCCTCGCCACCCTGGCTTCAACATTACCGGTTGTTGTTGTTGTCCTCTCGCGCGTTGCGTGGCTCGCGGTTGTCGACGATGCGCTCCTTGACGGGGATGGCCCTGTTATCTTGGGGTGCCGGCTTGGGGTGAACCGATGCCTCCTGCTCACATCGTGGAGGCTCCACCGACCGTTCTGGCATGCGCCCACGGTACCTCGAGGCTGAGCTCTCGGCCTGCTGGACAGCTGCGGTCTCCAGTAGCACCTTGCTCTCATCTCGAGCCCTCCGGCCCTCAGGGGTCGAAGGTTCTGGCATGTTGCGGAGAAGCATTGCAGCGGTGATGATGTTCTGGCTAGAGCGGTTGAAGACCGGACACTTGGGGGCGCCATCCTTGATGATCCACCGGTTCACATCGCGGGCCTTGTCATAGGCACCCTTGGCGTGCTGCTCACGTCCCCGCTCGAACACGTGCTCTAGCTCGCATAGGCGCTTCCACTCCTTTGCAAGCTTGCACTGCAACTCCTGTAACTGGGCCAGCTGGGTGGCCTGTTCACCATCGCGAGGTAGCGCCCTGACATGCTTAGGTGATCGAACATTATGAGGCGGAGCAGCATTCGCCCTCTCCCCATCATCCGGGCCGTGATCAGATTCCGACTCAATGGCCCCATCGATATGGAAACACTCCCGAGTCGGATCATAGAAATCATCGGGGGAATCGGGGTCGGGACGGCCAAAAGAGAAGTAGTTCCCATCCCACGGTCGATGCTGCTCCTCCAGGTGCTGAAGCCAGTTGGCAAAGGTGCGCGGCTCCGGGCCCAGATGCTTCGGGGTACTCAAGCACTCAGGGGCCATTGTTGACGTGGCCAGATCGAGCGTCAAGCATAAGAAGTGCCCTGGGGTGTCCACGTCAGCGCTCATGCGGGCGCACAGTGAGGAAGAATATGCACGGGTGGTGTTGAATAGCTCATGCGGGAGAAGAACGCTAGGCTGAGTGGCCACGCCCTCCAGGAGGGCCGGCTATTGGTCTGCTGGTGGCGGTGGTGTCGAATGAGCTGGTACGCCATGGCGCAGACTTGGCGCACTCCCGACCAGACTCAACCTAGAGAGGCTCTCGGCGAGGAGCTCTAACGGGTCGATGGCCGAAGTAGCGGCCTTGTCAGCACGGCGACGCAGGTTGCAGCGCTTGCGCCAAGCGCAATGCCATGTTCGACGCCGGGCCCTGCGCTGAGCTCCCCCAAACTGGGAGAGCTCGTAGTCGGGGTCACCAGGGGGTCTGGGCGGAAGTAGGGCCAAGTCATGGCTGTGGCTAGTGGACTGGAACTCCAAACTCCCGAACCAGATCACCCCGGCGAACAGCGGTGGACGCTTAGGATCGGCCATCTGGAGCGTGGTGGAAAACGGTCTTGACGCGCAGCGGCCCCTATCTGGCACGACAACTGTTGGTGTTTCAGATCATGGACCCTTAGACCGGCTAGTAAATTTGTGATGCTGCGCGTTCCCACCCCGGATGCTGATGCAAGAAGAACACAAGATTTATACTAGTTTGGGCAAGGAAGGCCCGACGTCTAGTGGGGGTGGCGAGTTGTATTATCTTGCACCGGGGTGCTTGTAGTAGGGGTTACAAGCATGGAATGTGATGTGCTCTGTGTGGCTCTGGACTTGTTGAATCCATTGAATCATGAAACCTCTAAGACTGCCCCAGGCGTCCCCTTTTATAGTCTAAGGAGAGGCCGTGGGTGTACAGAAATGTCCTAGAGGTAAAGGGAGGTTGATGACGTTGTAATGCACATGCGGCGTGCAGTCGGCATGGTCTCGATCTTGTCATCGTGCCATAGTGACAGCCGTGATTGGCGTTGAGAGTTCTTGAGCTTGGTGAGCGTCATGTCCCGGCTGCTGCGGCGGGAGCGGGTGTACCTGTGTTGACTTTCGAGCCCCCCTAGGGTCGATTTGAGGGTCCGGGGGCGGCCTTGATGGGGCAGGTAGATCCGATCATAGGAATCCAGGGTAATGCTGCGCCGTGACTTGTTTCGAGGGTGGCTGTAGGCGTGGCATGCAGGTAACATGGTTAAACAGTGCTTCCCCATGCCGTTACAGTGATGCTCATATCACTTTTTATGACCGGGGATGGGCGGTAAAAGGTGATTCGACCCTGTACCTCTGCTACTGTTTTGGTTGTTGTGGCCATGGGGTTAGGCAATGGTCAGTGAAGGCATTAAATGCTCCTGTTGGTTGGTAGGTGAGACTCTGCTTCGAGGTATCAGGGTTTCCGTCGGGACGGAGACCTCTTTCGGCGGGGAGCCTCTTACCACAGTGCGCATGTTGGGTTGATCAACCCTCGAGCAGGCCCGGATGAGGGTTCCCTCCCTCGTATGAGACGAAGAACGACCCGAGGGATCCGACCCTCATACGAGGTGGAGAATCGAGGGACCCGACCCTCGTACGAGGTGGAGATTTATCGAGGTATTCCTAATTCTTGGTGATCTGGGATTAAGTAAGGGGTTTGGCCTCTTAGTCATGTCGTTTTAGGGTATCCCTTATTTCGATACCCGACAAAAACACATCAGACATCACTAATAATAAGTAATTATGAGAGACTCTATTTTCAACAAGATGAGTCTCCCTATGAAAAAAGAAAAACTAAGATGACAATTATCAAAGGCTTGTCTGTAGATAAAAACTAAGATGAGCAATTATCAAGGCCAAACCTGTTAAGAAACTTCAGCTCATTGCTTGGAGAGATAGCCTGTGGTAACATTTTGCTTTTCTTTTTCTTGGGCCTAGATGCCTTGTAAACTCTCTTACATATGTTCATTCATTCATTTAATGAAAAAATGGGCTAGGTGAAAGGTCCTAAATGGCTAGAGGGGGG
>DXKC01060253.1:0-11777 GCA_031170775.1 Cymbopogon citratus
TGCATATGGTTTTTCAGGTGTCGAAGCTCGTTCAGAACAAGTAAAGATGGCTTCAGTTGCACAAACGGCATCTACCCTGGCTTTAGTAGGATATTCTTCTTCAGAAGACTCCATGGCGGATGTTGCTGCCCGAGTAGCTGATGGTGATTTTGCGGATAGTAAAGGAGCTGATGTTGATCGCCAAGAATCTATGCCTACTCAAACCACATCTACCCTCCCAGAGAACATGGATTGGCAGGATGATTCTCCTGCAGCTGCTGCAGTAACAGTTGAACCGATGTTTGCTTCTTCATCTGAGCACGTTGCAGAACCCAAGCCAATTGATGGAATTTCTGTTTTGCAAGTGGAACTGGCAACCAGTAGAGGGGATGAATGTGCAGTAGAGGGTGACAATGTTTTTTCATCTGAAACTGTTGTGGAATTGGAGCCTGTTCAAGAAACTACTGTTCCTAGTCAAGGGGATATCATAGAAGCTAATAATACTTCTACCATCAGCGAAGTAAACAAAGATACTGAGTTTCATGCTTCTGGTGATTTATGCAAAGATGCTCAGTCTCATCGTGGTGAATCTTACACTCAACTGCAATTGGCACCTTCCTCTGGTGAGGAGGCCATGATATTGTGTAGTGAGCTGCCCAACCAGGAGGTGAAGGAGGCTCCAAGCAGTGACCCTTTGGGGAATAATGAAAACGTGAAAACGGAAAATCAAGCTTCTGCTCAAGGACCATTAAATGAAGAATCTGCTCCTTGTGCTGAAGATGCAAAGGTTGATGAAGCTGACACAGAACAGCAACCGCCTCCATCCGGTGAGGCCATGGTAGACGTATCTGGACTCAGCCAAGACGAAAAGGTGGCCCCAAGCACAGGTCCTTTAAGAAATGATGAAGATGCACAGATGGAAGAGGCTGCTGGTGCACACAGAGAGCTAAGCCCTGACGTTGCTCATGGTAGTGAAAATGCGGAACTTGGTGAAGCTGGCACGGAGCTGCAGTTGCCACCACCTTCATCTGGTGAGGCACTGGTAGACATATCTATGGAGCAACTCAGCCAAGAGGTGCAGGAGGTTGCAAGCTCTGGGCCTTCTGGAACTGATGAAAATGCTGATATGAAACGGCTAAACACTGAACATTCACCTGGAGGTGAAACCTCAAAACTTGTTGGAGCTGACACAGAACAGCAACTGCCTCCATCTGGTGAGGCCATGGGAGACGTCAGCCAAGACGAAAAGATGGCTCCAAGCACTGGCCCTTTAGAAATTGATGAAGGTGCACAGATGGAAGAGGCTGCTGCTGCACAGAGAGAGCTAAGCACTGAAGTTGCTCATGGTAGTGAAAATGTGAAACTTGGTGAAGCTGGCACGTCCGGTGAGGCCATGGTTGACGTGTCTAGTGAGCTACTCAGCCAAGATGAAAAAGTGGCTCCAAGCACTGGCCCTTCAGGAAATGCTGAAGATGCACAGATGGAAGAGGCTGCTGCTGCACAGAGAGAGCTAAGCCCTGAAGTTGCTCATGGTAGTGAAAATGCAAAACTTGGTGAAGCTGGCACGGGGTTGCAGTTGCCTCCACCTTCATCTGGTGAGGCACTGGTAGACATATCTAGGGAGCAACTCAGCCAAGAGGTGCAGGAGGTTGCATGCTCTGGGCCTTCAGGAACTGATGAAAATGCTGAGATGGAACAGCAAAACACTGAAAATTCATCTGGTGGTGAAATCTCAAAACTTGTTGGAGCTGATATGGGAATGCAACCTCAACCATCTGGTGAGACTCTGGTACATATATCAAATGAGCCACCCAGCTGCCAAGATGTAAAGGAGGCCCCGAGCAGTGACACTATGGGAAATTCTGAAAATTCAGACACGGAGAAGACTGCTGCTGCCTTGCAGGGACGGCTAAACACCGAGCTTGCTCCTAGTGGCGAAAATACAGAATCTAATGAAGCCGACACTGGAAAACAAGAGACAGCCGTGTCTGCTGAGGCTATGGTAGAATCATCCAGCGAGCCTCCCAGCGATGAGACAAAGGAAGCTCCAACCACTGACCTGTCTGGTGATGATGAAAAAGCCAAGTGGGCAAGGGCTGCTGTTGTTGCGGAACTTTTTGGAGATGCAACAGAAGGTGGTTCGGATCAGCCATTGCAGTCTCCAAGAGAAGAAGGCAAGGAAGCAGAGGCCGATGGAGGCTTATAGAGTAAATTATGCAAATATTGTATTAAGGTACTAGAATCTGTGTAAGAAAGAAATGATATTAGTGCTTTAGTTGTAACGGTTGGAAGCTTTTCCTAGGAATCAAAAGCAGCTTGCTGAGATTACAGCAACGGTGGCCCACGGAAGTTTACTACTATTTTGTGTTGATAATGTTCCAGCTGAGTTTTGTTGAGAGACAATTGATCTGTCTCGTCTTGCATCGAAGTTAGCATTGCTCCATGTTCTCCTATTAACTGATTTGAAGCGGCATTGCAGTAGTGTCACTTTGTAAAATAATGGTGTGTTTGGATCAGAATCATCTGAACCTGGATTATCTGTTTGGTTTACATCATGAGTCGAACCGATATGTTACCAACCCATCCTTCATAGTCTTCCCTGCTAGCGTAATTTATTTTGACGGACTGGCCGATTGAAAAATCGTTGGACGACGCGGCTCCATCCCATGACCAAACCAACTGATTCTGGATGATTGATTTTTGGATGGAGCAGTGCCGCCATCCAATGCTTCACAGGTCATTAATCAACCATCTATTTTAGTTTGAAAACGAATGTTTTAAACTGGACTGGTCAAGTTTGTTTGCATGTGGAATAATAACTAGGCAAGTCTACCAGGTTCAATAGTCCTGCGTAGTGTTGAATCTTTTCAGTCCTGCTTGTTTCTTCATTTGAATTTTCTCTGTCGGCGTGCCTATTATACTTACCTCACAAAGTAGTAGTTCGCTTTATGGGTGCGTTACAAATACGAATGCTCCACCGTCTCAATGCAGTTGTAATTCTCTGTCTTGAAAGGTACGTCTCATGTTGAACTATTTCCAGGAACGTGTATTTGAATTTCTGAATTTGATGGTGTGTTTATTTGAATTTCTGAATTTGATGGTGTGCCAACTGATCTCATATAGGATATTTGACTGCCAAAGTCCTAATGGATACTTCGTGCATGTAAATCGTGTCGAATATGTACAGCAGAATGTTACCGCAGTTGTTTTTATTTCCTCGTTTCTTTTATAAACCGGCATTGACGAAAGAGTACTTCACCAAATATGCTTGTTATGACCGGCAGTAGGAGGCCCATTAGTGGGGGCACAAGGCTCATATTATCTTAGTTATTATCTTAATTATTTATCTATATTAGAGTAAATAGAAATAGTACCATATTGTATTATTGTTTAGCCGTAAGAGGTGTTAGTCCTATGTAAGGATGAAAACGGAACGGAAATATCTCAAACCGAACCGAATCGTTTTCTATATTTAATTCGATCGAATCCGCATTTTCTTGTCCAACTTTATTGTTTCCGCTTTCGCTTTCGTATTTCAAAGGTAAAAGTAGAAAACAAATTGGACATTTTCCGACCGTTTTCGACCATTTTCTACTTTTCTACTTTTAATTTGAAAATATTCCGAATTCAAAATTTGGTTTAAACCGAATTTGGTTTATGACCATTAATATCCAGGCAACTAAGAAAATATAAGTGTGGGGATTGATGTCCGTGGATCGCATTATATAGGCATGTAGGCAACTCACCCCACCTAGGTGGGACTAATCACCTCCCATGGTACTGCATGACTGCATCTAGCTTCACGCGGCGTTGTGACACTATTGGAGGTCGGCACTCCGTATTGAATTTTTGTATACCGACTATGTTCGACATAATTTCTCTCGAATTGGTTCGTTTTTGAAATTCTCGATATTCCATAAGTTCGCATTCGTTCTCGTGTCCGGTACCGTTTTCGCTTTCGTTTTCATATTCAAAATGTAAAAGTAGAAAACGTTTGAGGAGTTTTTCGACCGTTTTCATCCTTAGTCCTATGTACTCTTTATAATCAGCCCATGAGGCACAATATAAGACAAGCAAGAGCAATCATATTTGCTCGGCATCCCTTAGGGAGCCAGGAGACCTTGCAACAACCCTAGTCGCTAGCCTCGTCTTCTTCCTCGCGATCAATCATGGCGCCAAGCCGTCGTCCTCGCTGCTACAGACCTCGTCCTCCCGTCTTCCACCCCTATAGCCTACGCAGCAACTCCAGTAGGGTTCCTAGCTCTATCAACTTGGTATCAGTGTTGCTTGGTACGATGACGACCTCTCAGCCGACTCCCTCCATCCCGGTGTCCACCCTGTCGATGGGGCACACCACGGGTGCCCCAAGAACCGGAAATTGCAGGGCGGTGGGCCCGGCAATAGTCCCACCACCCGACAGAAGGAAAGTCACGAAGCAACACGGTGTGCACCTACAAGTTCTAGACGGATTGTAATAGGATAGAGTACGAAACTCCAAGTTCAGGACTCACTCCTGAAATCCGACTAGGACACTAAGAACCTGCGGCAGGACCTCATACTATAAAGGGTTGCTGCGTGTATCCCCTGTAAAGAACGCAATACACAACACTGCATACTCATCAATACAACGCTACATGCTAACGCCAACTGGACGTAAAGGCTATTACTCGACTTCTAGTTGAGGGCCCGAACCAGTATAAAATGGCCTATCCCGTCAAGTTTGTTGCCGTAACCGCCGAGTTCCACAATCCGTCAAGTCCCTCTGAACAAAAACACCCTCCCGGGTACCCCGGTGGTGGGTTATCGGTGATAAAACATCGACAGCTAGCGCGCCAGGTAGGGGCTTTCGGCGAATTGCACGCTGTGAGTTCGGCGGACCACGCCTTCAAGATGAGTTTTTCTAAAGGAACCACCTTTGTCTTTGGGTCCTGGTTTTGCGAAGCTGATGGTGAATGCAAGCTCCTGAGCCGCCTGATCAACGAACCTGAACCCCAAGACGCCGAGATCGACTCCACTGAAGAGACCAAACTCGCCGAGAAGTTGGCAGGGCTCTCAACTTCTAATTCAATCCGGAAAGCAGAGGAAGAGTACGAAATCGACACGGAGAAGAAGTTGAAGACCGTTTCCAATTCAAAGACGTACATCAAGATTCATGACCCTTTTTCGTTCGGATTACACAACTCAGCATCAATTGTACAACGGTACATAAGGAAAGCCCACGAGTGCCAACTCCATGGAAAAAAAGAGAGGAAGCGACTCTGCAAGACTCGTTACTCCTGTCCACGAACATCAAGACCAGAGAGGAAAAGCGAAGCAGATTGTGAAAATTTTTTCACCAACCAAAGCGCCATAGAAACTTCAAGATATCACAACAACAAAAGATTGCGTGGTGCACTGGTTGGGTCCTCGATTACCACCTAAGGGAACTGCCTTTTCAAGAAGGAAAAGAACTCGACTGCTCAACTAAAGAAGAGAATAGCTTGGAAGAAGAAGAACTCAAGGCAACGCAAAGAAGGCTAAAGAGGAGAACCATCTACATGACTGAAGTTATAGAGCTACGCATCACCAAAAGCACCCGAGGTACACTCATCGGACGAATCTGAAGCGGACATCTCGCCAGAAGAAAGAACTGATGGGGAAGAGAGCGAAGGGCACAAGCAGTCAAGGTTGAACAGAAATCGGCACCAGATCAGTAGGAAAAACAAGGCGAAGCGTAAGAAGCAAGCATGGACAAAGTACAAAGCAGACCGGTTAGCCTACAATAAAAAGAAAGCAGAGAAAGAAGCAGCTGAAGTCGATGAACAAATAAAGATCGAAGAGATCACTAAACAACTCGAGTCTTTGAAGAAAGCGCAGAAAGAAAAAGAAGCCACCCAGAGGAGAGCACTATAGCCAGAGCAACGCCCAACAGGAACGCATCAAATAGAAAACCAACCCGGGAACACCAATCACCAAGGAAGCCAAGCATGTGGATCCATCTTCGAAAGATTGGGCCCATTAGAAAGTAGTAATATGAGAAGAGCAGATCCACAGGGCTCGCGACCACGGCCACGGCTAGAAAGAACCCGCCCCAACCCAAACCATGGAAGACCAAAACAGAGCAGAATATTGAACAGAGAAGAGGGATACGGAGAATCAGAATACAGATCGCAATACAGATAACCCGAATCTCAACTAAGAAGATCACCATCACCAGACTACGGAAGGAGAGACAACTACGACAGATTCCCATGTTTTGCAGGGAGACTGCAAGACTTGAAGTTACCTCACAAGTTCAAACCATCAAATCACTCAAAATATGATGGGAAAGTTGAGCCAAGACAATGGCTAAGAGTCTATTCACAATCAATTGAGCTAGCTGGAGGAAACAACGATCTCAAAGCACTATTTTTTCCAATGGCCCTAGACGCAATGCCACTTCAATGGTTCGACAAATTACCAAAGGGATCCATTGGTAGATGGAGTGATCTATAGAACCATTTTACTGGTATCATCATATATCCAATGACAGCCGCAGAATTGCACGGCACCACACAAAAACCTAGAGAAACATTAAGAGATTACTACAGAAGGTTCAGCAAAATCAGGGCACAAGTACATGAAATCACCGAAAGAGAAGTCAACGAAGCATTCGGCAATGGAATACTAGCAAGATGGCAGTACAAAGACTTCAACAATGAGAACCTAAAGACAAACAAAGAATTCAAGAAAGCCGTTAAAAACTAATATCCTCAGAGGAAAAAACAAAAAGAAGATTCCCAGACAGAGACAACAATGACTGAAGAGGAAGGTTCGAAAACAGGAATAACGACAAGAGACAGACAAGACAACACAGTGGCAATGGCCAACAAAAGGAACAACTATCAAAACTCACAACCCTACGATAGGAACAAGTCAAAAGAAAAGCAGTTCTCAGATTTTGAAGACATGCCATGCACAATTCACCCAGGCTCAGCACATAAGTTAAAAGACTACACCGACTTCATTAGCCGATATAAAAGAACAAGGAGATACTACAACAACTTGGGGAGAAAAGAAGAGGAACCAAGAAAAGGAAGAAAAGAAGGTGGAAGGAGAATTCTAAGAACCCCAGAATCAACTTTGTATAATATTCTCAGGAGTACCAGGTGCAAGGAGTAAATAGTAAGAGAAGCTAGTACACAGAGCTATCATGGCAGCTAAACCAGCAGTACCAAGATATCTAAACTAGTCAGAATACCTGATAAATTTCACAAGAGAAGATCAGTGGACTAGCGCAGCCAAAGCAGGGTGTTACCCACTGGTGGTAGCACCAACAATCGCCGGAGTCATCGTACCTAAGGTTCTAATCGATGGTGGAGCAGGACTAGATATCATATTCATAGCAACCCTAAAGAAGATGAACTTTGACTATGAAGGGATGATAACCAAAACAGGCACACCTTTCTACGAGATAGTACCTGGAATGGCAGCAGTACCATTAGGACAAATCACACTACCAGTCACCTTTGGCACCATGGAAAAGTACAGAACAGAGTTCATCAAATTCGAGATAGCCAACTTTGAGTCATGTTATCACGCCATCCTTGGAAAACCGGCACTAACCAAGTATATGGCAGTCCCACACTACCCGTACTTACTACTCAAGATGCCAACAACCAAAGGGGTACTATCACTTCAAGGAGATTTGCAGAAGGCATACGACTGCGATATACAAGCAATACAAATAGCAAAAAGAATGCAAGGGAGAAGAGAAATCACAACCTTGGCAGCAGCAATGGACCCGCAAGAGACAGAAATCCCGATAAAGAAGGCGAACAAAAGCTTTACCACACCAATAGACGTGAAAACAAAGAAGATAGACTTGGGAATTGGCGATCCAGAAAAGACAGCAACAATCAATGCAGAGCTAGACCCCAAATAGGAACTCGCGCTCACCAAATTTCTTAGGGACAACAAAGATATCTTTGCCTAAAAGCCGGCCGACATGCCAGGAGTCCCGAGAGATTTGGTTGAGCATATCATTGATGTCAACAAAGGGTCAAGACCAGTTAAACAGAAGCTTTAAAGATTTGCAGCAGATAGAAAAGCAACAATCAAGAAAGAACTCACCAAGTTACTGGCAGCTGGATTTATCAGAGAAATAATCAACCCGGACTGGCTGGCTAACCCAGTACTCATAGAAAAGAAGAACATGATGGATCTACGAATGTGCATCGACTATACCGACCTCAACAAGCACTGCACCAAGGATCCCTACAGCCCACCAAGGATTGATCAAGTCATAGACTCAACAGCCGAGCAACATTATTATTGTTCTTAGATTGCTACTCAGGATACCATCAGATATCGCTCAGAAAAGAAGACCAAAGCAAGACATCTTTCGTAACACCATACGGATCATATTGCTACATATCCATGCCCTTCGGATTAAAGAATACAGGGGCCACTTATCAAAGAGCAATCCAAACAACCCTAGGAGATCAAATCAAAAGAAATGCAGAAGCATACGTTGATGACATAGTGGTCAAAACAAATGAACCAGATGTCCTGATAGAAGACCTACAAGAAACCTTCAACAATTTGAAAAGGTGGAGGTGGAAGCTGAACCCAAACAAATACGTCTTTGGAGTACCAGTAGGGCAACTACTGGATTCTTAGTCAGCAATCGAGGAATTGAAGCAAGTACCAAGCAAATCAAAACAATCATGGATATGAAATTACCACAAAAGATAAAAGATGTACAGAAGCTAACGGGATGCATGGCAGCATTAAACAGATTCATATCACGACTCGGAGAAAAAGGTATCCCATTTTTCAAGCTGTTAAAGAAAAAAGGAAAGTTCGAGTGGACAACAGAAGCTGACGAAGCATTCCAGAAACTCAAGGAATATCTAGCATCATCATCTGTTCTAGTACCACCAAACAAGAAAGAAGACATGTTGCTATATATCTCAACAACCAAAAATGTAGTAAGCACAGCAATTGTGGTCGAAAGAGAAGAAGCCGAACACGTCTACAAGGTACAAAGGCCAGTTTACTACATCAGCGAAGTACTAACAGAATCAAAATTCAGATACCCATATATGCAGAAACTACTCTACGCAGTCCTCATATCATCAAGAAAACTAAGGCATTATTTTTAAGAACACAAAATCACAGTAGTCACAGACTTCCCGCTATCCGACATCCTACGGAACCGAGATTCAGTAGGAAGAATATCCAAGTGGGCAGTGGAGCTTGGAGCAATGACAATCGAGTTCAAGTCCAGAACAGCTATCAAATCTCAAGCATTAAGCGACTTCTTGGTAGAATGGACAGAAGCAACTTTAAAAGAGCCCGAACCTATCACAGATCACTGGAGGATGTACTTTGATGGATCACTCAAACTAGGAGGAGCCGGAGCAGGAATACTATTCATATCACCAGAAGGAAAACAACTCAAATACGTCCTTCAGATTTTATGGCAAGCAGCAAACAATGAGGCAGAATATGAATCATTGATACATGGGCTAAGAGTAGCCAATTCCCTGGCAATCAAAAGACTAATGGTCTATGGTGATTCAGCAGTGGTAATCAATCAAGTCAATAAAGAGTGGGATTGCACAAAAGACAACATGGGAGCTTACTGTACAGAAATACGAAAGCTACAGAAAAATTTTCAAGGACTAGAAATACACCATGTGTTGAGAGACTCAAACGTTGCAGCTGACACCTTAGCAAAACTCGGATCAGACAGAGCAAAAGTACCACCAGAAATCTTCGTAGAAGAACTAAAAGAGCCAACCATCAAACAACCTGGCGAAACGAAGCCAATAGAAGCAAGCAAGGACGACCCGATAAGCCTGTCCAACATCCACTAACAAGACAAATCATGATAATTTATGAAGACTGGAGGCCACAATTCATCGATTACATCAAAGACAAGAAATTACCAGAAGACAAGACGGAAAGAACCTGACTAATACGGAAAAGCAAAAATTATGTATTAGTTGGAGACCAATTATACATAAGGGCAGCGTCATCAGGAGTACTACTCAAATCCGTACGAAGAGAAAGAGGAATAGCCATCATCGACGAAATACACGCGGGTTGTTGCGGTAACCATGCTGCCTCAAGAACCCTCGTCGGCAAAGCTTTTAGGATGGGATTTTACTAGCCAACAGCAATGAAAGACACAGAAGATTTTGTCAAGAAATGCAAGAACGGCCAGATGTTTGCAAGACAGCAACACATACCAGCACACAACCTAATATGCATACCGCCATCCTAGCCTTTATTCTGTTGGGGATTAGACCAAGTCGGACCATTGAAGAGATCAAAAGGAGGATTCGAATACATCTTCATCGCAATCGACAAATTTACCAAGTGGATAGAATAAAAACCTTGGTAAAATACAACTCAGAGAAGGTGGTTGAGTTCATACAAAGCATCATGTTCAGATTTGGCATACCGAACAAGATCATCATAGATTTGGGATCACCCTTTACAGCAAAAGAATTCACATCATGGGCCACAGATTGCGGAATCCATGTAGACTTCGCATCTGTTGCTCATCCACAAGTTAATGGACAAGTCAAAAGAGCAAATGGACTGATTCTACAAGGACTAAAGCCAAGAATATACGAAGATTTGAAGGACTATGGAGCAAAATGGATAGATGAACTACCAAAAGTGGTCTGAGGACTAAGAACACAAATCAGCAGATCAACAAGATACTCACATTTCTTCCTCATGTACGGGTCAGAAGCAATACTACCAGCCGACTTGATATGGGAGTCACCAAAGATTGAGCAATACAAAGAAGGAGAAGCTGAAGAAACAAGACGATTAGAGCTCGATTCACTTGAAGAAGTTAGAGAATGCGCAATCCTATAAAAGACAAGATATCAACAAGGGCTAAGAAGACACTACGACAAAAGCACACAACCCCGAGCATTAAAACCAGCCGACTTAGTATTGAAGCTCATTCAGAAAAAAGACAGAAGACACAAACTACTCAGCCCATGGGAAGGACCATTTATTGTCAAAAGAGCAACAGGACCTGGAACATATGAGCTGTTGACAGAGGAAGAAGTCCTGTTAAAAAAACACATGGCACATCAGCCAACTCAGAAGATTCTACGACTACGAAGATTGAAGACCATGACAATTGTATAAAGAACCCGAAAAAGTAACATAAGACATTTTGAAGCTTGCTCATAGTCCAAAAAGATGACAAAGAACAAAAGAAGAGGCTCGTCTCATAGCCGGTATGAGACTCTGTTGGCTAGGGTCATGGAAGGTCACGGACCAATGAATTCCGATCCTAAGCGTCGGCCCCCTATCGCCTGGCAGGAGTCCAGAGCAGCAGCCCAAAATCATGGGTCACCAAGCCCGATTTCGGTGTTTGATCTTGGCTTTAAGAGGACAGGACAACAATCCTACTCTTAGAGCGACCTTTGGTAAGTGACTCCGAAGGGTTACTCCCGTGCTAAATCATGGAGCCTAAAAAACTCTAATTTATTGCAACTAACGGGAAAGGCTAGAAGAAGAAATCCCCAGCAAAGTCCGCCTAGATCATGGGCTAAACACCCAATCTAGAGGCCAAGGACTCAAATATGATCCGCCTAGATCGTAGGCAACAAACCGATCTAGAGGCCTGGGATCCAAAAAGTATCATGCCCGCCTAGATCATGGGCAACAACCCGATCTAGAGGCCTGGGGCCCAAACAAAACCCACCTAGACCATGAGCAATGACCCGATCTAGAGGCTTGGGATTCAAGAAACAAACTCATATCCGCCTAGATCATGGGAAAGCAACCCGATCTAAAAGCCT
>DXKC01060596.1:0-18865 GCA_031170775.1 Cymbopogon citratus
AAAATTCTTTCTTTATCCTTTTCTCTTCTTTTGACCCATTTTATATGTATTTTAATATAATGCCCTGCAAAACAAGTAAAACACCAAAACTCATGGAAAAGATTATTGAAAAATCCTATTACTAAGCTTTGGTGGTTGTTTTCATATTAAGTTGGCGGTGAAAAGTGTGCAATAAGGACCGCAAACACTACACAGACCTCAACAAGCATTGCACAAAGGACCCATACAGTCCACCCAGAATCAACCAAGTCATCGACTCAAGGATAACATTACTATCATTTTTGGATTGTTATTTAGGATATCACTAGATTTTCCTATGAATTGAAGACCAAAGCAAGACACTTTCGTCACACCATTCGGAGCATACTGCTACAAATCAATGCCCTTTGGGTTAAAGAACGCAGGGGCAACATATCAAAGGGCCATACAATCTTGCCTAGGAACTCAGATTGGAAGGAACGCAGAAGCATACGTTGATGACAAAGTGGTCAAAACAAAAGAACTAGATCTTAGGAAATATTTGACAACCTCAAGGCATGGAAGTGGAAACTAAATCCAACAAAGTGCGTTTTCGGTGTACCATCAGGACAACTACTCGGATTCCTAGTTAGCAACAAAGGGATAGAAGCAAGTACAAAAGATGTCAAGGCAATCATAGACATGAAATCACCAGAAAATATGAATGATATCCAGAAGTTAACTGGGTTTATGGCAGCTCTCAATAGATTCATATCTCGCCTCAGAGAGAAAGGATTACCGTTCTTCAAGTTACTAAAGAAGACCGAAATATTTGAATGGACAGAAGAAGCAGATCAATCTTTCAAATCCTTAAAAGAATACTTAGCATCATCACCCATCCTAGTACCACCAAATCCAAAGGAGGACATGATCTTATATATTTCAGCAACAAAGAATGTGGTCAGCACAGTCATCATAGTAGAGAGAGAAGAACCCGGACATGTGTTCAAAGTACAAAGACCAGTCTACTATGTCGGTGAAGTACTCACCACGTCAAAAGCAAGATATCCACATATACAGAAGATACTATATGGACTACTCATCACATCAAGAAAGCTAAGACATTATTTTCAAGAACACAAAGTAACAGTAGCCACCAATTTTCTTCTTCAAGATCTACTACGCAATAAGAATTCAACAGGCAGAA
Source organism: Cymbopogon citratus (assembly GCA_031170775.1). Taxonomy (NCBI): domain Eukaryota; kingdom Viridiplantae; phylum Streptophyta; class Magnoliopsida; order Poales; family Poaceae; genus Cymbopogon; species Cymbopogon citratus. The sequence continues at coordinate 1,166 of DXKC01060596.1, forward strand.
TATCAAAGTGGGCTGTAGAACTTGGAGCCCTAAATATCGAGTTCAAACCAAGAACAGCAATAAAGTCCCAAGCATTATCTGATTTCATAGCGGAATGGACGGAGATAAATCAGAAAGAACCTGAAGCTATCACAGACCATTGGAAGATGTATTTCAACGGATCACTGAAACTTGGGGGAGCTGGAGCAGGAGTCCTTTTATTATCACCGAAAGGAAAGCAACTCAAGTTTGTCCTACAGATTCATTGGCGAGCAACCAACAATGAAGCAGAATATGAAGCATTGATTCATAGACTGAAGATGGCCAGCACCCTGGGAGTCAAAAGACTACAAGTTTATGTTGACTCAGCCGTGGTTATCAACCAAGTAAAAAAAGAGTGGGACTGCACCAAGGATAACATGATTGCCTACTGCTCAGAAATAAGGAAACTAGAGAAAAAATTTCAAGGACTAGAAATCCATCATATTCTTAGAGACAACAATGTGGCGGCACATATACTAGCAAAATTGGGATCTGACAGAGCAAAAGTACCCCCAGAATTATTTGTTGAAGAATTAATGGCTCCAACAACAAAAGAACATGAAAATATAGAAGGAGTACCAATGGACATAGACAAGCCAGCAGGACTAGATCCAGCAAGGATAATAATGACAATAGAACTAGACTGGAGGCAAGTATTCATCGAATTTATCAGAGACCACAAGATCCCAGAGAATAAAATAGAAGCATCCAAGATCATGAGGAAAAGCAAGAGCTACGTATTAGTCGGCAATAAGCTGTACAAGAGAGTAGCATCATCAGGAGTCCTTTCAAAATGCGTCACCACCAAAGAAGGGATACAAATATTAGATGAAATACACAGAGGATGTTGTGAAATCAGGCCACATCAAGAACCCTGGTTGGAAAAGCATTCAGAATAGAATTCTACTGGCCAACCGCTCTAGAGAACACAGAAAACTTGGTCAAGCATTGCCAGAAGTGTCAGATGTTTAGAAGACAACCCCACGTACCGGCTCACGATCTAATTTGCATCCCTCCGTCATGGCCTTTCTCATGCTAGGGGTTGGACCATGTGGGACCACTCAAAACAGCAAAAAGGAGGATTCGAATATATTTTCATCGCAATTGATAAATTCACCAAATGGATCAAGTACAAACCATTGGTCAAGTACAGTTCAGAAAAGGCAATAGAATTCATCCTAAACCACAGTCTCTTACCAAACAGAGTTATCACATATCTTGGCTTGCCTTTCATCGCAAAAGATTTCCAATATTGGGCAAGAGACCGTGGAATTGAAATTGACTACGCATTGGTGGCACACCCTCAAGCAAGTGGACAAGTTAAAAGAGCAAATGGACTTATTCTACAAGGATTAAAGCCAAGGCTATATGAAGAACTAAAAGACTACGACTCCAAATGGATAGAAGAATTACCAAAAGTAGTTTGGAGACTAAGAACCCAGATCAGCAGAGCAACAGGATACTCTCCTTTCTTAGTCTACTGATCAGAAGCAATACTACCAAGTAGTCTAGGGACTAAGAACCCAGATCAGCAGAGCAACAGGATACTCTCCTTTCTTCCTAGTCTATGGATCAGAAGCAATACTACCAGCAGATCTACTATGGGCATCTCCAAAGATAGAACACTATAAGGAAGGAGAAGCAGAAGAAGCAAGACAACTCGAAATCGACACAATTGAAGAAGTTAGAGACAGTGCTATCTTACAGAACGCGCGATGTCTACAAGGCCTAAGAAGACACTACAACAAGCATGCACATCCAAGACCTTTAAAGGCAGGAGACCTTGTTCTACGACTCATTCAGAAAAAAGACGGAAGACACAAGCTACTCAGCCCATGGGAAGGACCCTTCATCGTCAAGAAGCACTAGGCCCTGGAACTTACGAATTAACAACTCAAGACCACATACCAGTCGAAAATACATGGCACATCAGCCAACTCAAGAGATTCTATGCATAAGAAGAAAATCTCTAGAAACTCATCAAGACAAAAAGCTCAAGACTCTCAAAAGCCATACGACTACATCATCAACGAAGAAGAATCAGCAAAGAAGCGAACAAAGCTCAAGAAGCTACCACTCAAAAGACAAAAGGTCCCCAAGCAAACAGGGGAACAACCCTACAATCTCCAAGACGAAGACATCTCTTAGGGGTCCCCTACATCACAGAAAGGGGAGCAACCCCTAGGGGCCTTGCCGCAAAGAGACGGCAATATTACTTGGTTATGAAGGGCCCCATCCATCGAGGTGGGGAACAACCCTTATGACCCGCCACAAAAGGATGGCTTCCCTTGTTCAAGGTCCCCGTCCATCGAGGCGGGGAACACACTTTGAATTTGCCACAAGGGGTTGGCCATTTTGTTTGAGGGCCCCATCCATCGAGGTGGGGTGTAAACTTCAAACTTACCGCAATAGGACGGCTGTTTTTCATGGTCTAGGGGCCCCCGTCCATCGAGACAGGGAGCAACCCCTAGATATGCCGAAAAGGGATGGCTATCTTTGGTCCAAGGGTCCCCTCCAAAAAAGAGCGGGGAGCAACCCTTCGACCCGCCGCAAAGAGACGGCCATTACCCTAAGGGTCCCCTCCAAAAGATGTGGGGATCAACCGTTTCAAATGACGACGATTAAGCTGCTAAGGGCCTCAACCATAGAGGAACAACCCTTACGCCATGAAGAAGCAATCAAGCTGCTAAGGGCCTCAACCATACAGGAACAACCCTTATGCCATGAAGAAGCAATCAAACTACTAAGGGCCTCAACCATAGAGGAACAACCCTTACGCCATGAAGAAACAATCAAACTGCTAAGGGCCTCAACCATAGAGGAACAACCTTTACGCCATGAAGAAGCAATCAAAGCTATCAAGGGCCTCAACAATAGAGGAACAACCCTTGCACTACAAGACGACAACCAAAGCTGCCAAGGGTCTCAACCATAAAGGAACAACCCTTGCACTACAAGACGATGACCAAAGCTATCAAGGGCCTCAACCATAAGAGGAATAACCCTTACACTAAAAGATGATGATCAAAGCTGCCAAGGTCCTCAACCATAGGGGAACAACCCCTGAAAGTTACAAGAAAGAGAAAACAGGCCTAACTAGGCCCCAAGGTAGAAGACCAATGACGCCACTCATCACAAAGAAGAAAAACTACTATGCAAAGATCGATACTGCAAAGCAACAATGACTGGCTAATCGGCACACAAAAATCAGCACAACTCTAAAATATCCAGAGCAATATAGAAGGATATTCAAAAGAAGACAAGATGAAGCTTGCACAACGAAGCATACAAGAGATATAAAGAGAAAGCAAAAGATATATACAGCATCGCACAATTATCATCACCTCAGAACATTAGGCGAATCAAGAGTATCAAGCCATCAGTAGGCTACAAGCATTGTTTTCAAACATCGGCACCCGGTGCCGGACCAGCAAAGACATCAGCAACCTGATCTACCAAGGAAGCAACCTCATTTTGAGCCCTCTCTAGCTGCTCAAAGAACTCCGGCTCAACAGATTCTTCAATGACCCTCTCAAGTGGAGCATTTGGAGCAAAGACTCGAGCATAGCCAAGAAGAGTATTGGCACAGTTACAATAGCAATCATGAAGAAACAGATGGAAGTGCTAAGGAATCATTGGTAGGAACTGCTGCATCGTCAAACCATCATCTTCTGGCCACCAAATAAAAGCAAGCATGTGAGTGAAGGCATTACATAAAATCTGGAATTGGCTCTGAGAGTTCTTTAGTTGGGTCTCCAAAACAACATTCCTCGCCCCAAAATCAAAAGCAGACTTCAAAGCCTGATAAAGATCATGATCAGCACCACGATGAATCAATTTAGCCTGAGCAAGCACCTCCTCAGCGTCATCGAAATAAGACTCAGCAGCAACCCTTACCGCTTCACTATTCTCTTTGGCAGCCTTGCGGGACTGCTCTGAAGTACTCAGATCCTTCATCAGATTATTACAGGCAAGGGTAAGCTCTGCACAGGATGAAAAGAACAGAGACAGTAAGAAGACAACTAGCAAAATTAAGAGCAATTGGTGAAATACAAGAAAAGAACAAAAGAACGACACTCACCACGAACTTCTCTCATCAAGTCAGCAATAGAGGATTCAGCAGTGGCTTTAAACTCTTAAGCTCGAAGGTCATGATCAACATAGATCGAAACTTGGGTCTGCAGAGAGTTTCCAGCAGCCAGAAGCTTATCACGCTCAACCTTCACACGTTCAAGCTCAGACTTAACCTATGTCAGCTCATCAAAGATTCATGCAGTAGATTGGAATTCAGTAGGACCATATAAAAGATCCTGATCACTAGCATAAGCCTATAATAGAAAGAAAAGAACTCAGAAAAGACAGGAAAGCAATAACAAAAACAAAAGGAGGATCCAGAAGCATACCTTCATCTTGGAATCAAAAGAACTCCATAGAGAAATCAACTCAGTAGTCCGTGCAACTCGACTAAGCTCAAGATCAGAAGAATGAGCTGAGTAGCCACCACGAAGCAACTGAGCAGACAACTCAGCACTAGGGGAGACGATCTCAAAAACAGGGGTCCTTTCAACCTGAGCAAGAGCAACAACAGCAGCAGGAGGAGCAAAAACATCCTCAACATGAGGAGCACCGGCAATAGCAGTATCAGAAAATGCAGGAATTTTCGTAAGAGCATCAGCAAACAAGGAATCAACAAAATCAAAGTCAGCCCGATCATCACGGGAAACGAGTTCAACACCAAAATCAACTGGAGCAGCAAGACAGTGTAGAAGAAAGAAAAATTCAGAAAGTAGAAACTTCAAAAGAAAGAACAACATAGAGAAGAAAAGACAATACATACCAGGGGCAAGACTCAGAAGCAGGGTCAGCAACATCAGCAGAAGCAGGGGGCACCCCTTCAGAAGAAAGGACACTACCCAAAGCATCGGCTGGGGATACATCAGCAACAGGGGCATCAACAGGAGGTACAACAGCACTGGAAGAAGCACCAGCAAAAGAAGGCCTACACAAAGAATAGAGATCAAACACAAAGGCATAGAGCAAACAAGCCAAAGGAAAGAAACAAGCCAGAAAAAGAACACTTACCTCACAAGAATTTTCCTCATAACATGAGGAACTCTAGGACAAGCTGGCAGAGGCTGGCTCAGCACATCACCAGGCAAAGCGGCAGTGGTAACCAAAGGAACCACCATCGGAGGTTCAGGACAAGGCGCAGGCACACAAATAAAACAAAGACAAGTCAAAGACAGTCAATATCCTATGAAAGCAAGAAAGCAACCATGAGAAAAAGAACACTTACGGACATAATGGAACAAGAGGCACCTCCTCTTCCTCTTCAGATTCATCAAGAAGAAGTGTAGAACCATCTGACAAAGTACAAGCAAGCAATGTCGGCAAAACATCCAGACAGAATGAAAAAACAACCCGAAGACCTCACCTATCAAAATATTACCTGAAGGAGGTTGCGAAGAAGCCCTGGCACGAGTCCTTCTAGCAGGAGCCGGAGGCAGAACAGCGAAAGAGGCACATTTTTTGCTATCCATAGAAAACAGTTTCAGAAGCCATGAAGGAGGGGCATATTCCACATAAGAACCCGTGCCATAAGAGAGTCTAGGAACAAACCAACTAGGCGTCGCGGCAGCTGAAGAACCAAGGGTACTCACAGCGCGAGCATGAGCAACCACAGGAACGGCAGGACCAACCGGAGCAATCTCAAGATGGAACTCCCGTCCATATACCTAAAATTTGAAAAAGATCAAGTCAAAAATCAATCAACAATAATGAGTAGAAAAGAACAATAGCAGACAGATAGCAAAGAAACTCACAACCGGAGGGGATTGGCAGCACTATATTCATCAAAAATTAGAGGCACTGAATTCACCGACTTGAGGAAACCCCTTAGCCAGGCAAGCAGATCTTCATTAGACAACTCGCCAGGAGCCATCCGAGAAGGATCATCAACACCGGTATATTCAAAACCAAGATTTACCCTTTCCATCAAGGGCTGAATCCAATGACGAAGGAAACCAGCAAACATGACAAGACTGGAGACACCACGATCTCGGGCATCAGCAACTAAATCAAGAAAAGGAGCAATGGCAGCAAGCCCAGCATCAGAAAGATCATCCCTCCAATGATTAGTACGAGTGGGAGCCAATGCAAAATCAGAAGAAAATCAATCTGAAGGCTTGGGCAGATAGAACCACTTATCATTCTAGGAAAGGGAATCATGAAAAGTAAAGGGGAAGAACTCACAACCCTGATGACGCTTGTAGACACAGCAACCGAAAGGGGGAGGAGCAGAGGAATTTGCAAACTTCATCCAGAGAAAGTAACAGAAAAGATGAAGATTGGGCGGAATTCCGAGATACGCCTCACAAAGATGCACAAAGGCGAACAAAAACAAAACACTATTGGGAGTCAGATGATGATCCCAATACCATAGAAGTCGAGAAACTTAAGAAGAAAAGCAGAAGGATGAAAACAGAGTCTGACATAGAAGAAAGAAAGAAAACAACAAGATGAGATGGGGGAGGAGCAGGAACGTCATGGCCAATAGGGACGACGTAACCCGAAAGAGCCTGGGATTGAAGGAATCCCTGAGAAACAAGAAGTTCAACCTCAGCAGGATGAGTCGAAGAATGAACCCAAACCCGCTACATCTCATGCATGTCAACGAACTCCGTGTTCTCAATCTACGCCAAAGCTTGTTCTTGATCAATATCGTCGGATGGCCTCTTGCTTTTACTCTTCTTGGCCATCAAAAGGAAAATGCAGCAAGGAAGCAGGGAGCAGAGGAAGATCTAGAAGAAAATTGTCACATCCTGGTTTCCAAGGATTGAAACCAAGGCAAAAGCTCATGTGCTCCCGAGATCAATTTAAACACATGAACGACAAATTACAATGGTCCAACCAAGCAAAGTGTCATAAATAAACAAAAGTAACGATTACATCATATCTTTGTTACACAAATATCATCAGAGTAATGCGGAATTGATAAAACACATCGTGCAATGGTAAATAGCTAAATGACGTGGACATAGCGACTCCATCTCACCACAGGAAGGTCGACGACAGCTTCACGATTCCTAACACCCCGGCATGTTCTCTGAAAAGTCATAATCCTCCTCGTCATCACTTGCACATCCTTTAGTTAGTAATGGCAAGGGTGAGTCCATCTCGAACTCAGCAAGTATAGGCAGAAAGTAATAACATGCAAGGCTAATACAAGGTAAAGCTGAAAGTATGACTGCGGTAGCTTTCTATTAGTAGTTGAGCATTCATTATTTAGCACCTACTTAACTAATCATCTTGGTTTGCAAAACTTGAGACAACCATTATGGTTCAAGTACTTAACTAATCATCTTGGTTAGCACCTACTTAACTAATTATTTAGCACCCTTATTATGGTTCAAGTATTCAATTAATGTTGTTTGAATTGCTCAGCAAGCATAGATCCAATATCACAGCTAAACTTGAGACAGCCATCTCAAGCAACAGGGGATTGCCATCCCAAAGACACAGGATCGCAATCCTGAACAAGCGGAGGGTTGACACCTCCTAAACATCACCACAGCTTAACAATTTCTTCCATTGGGCCTCCAGAGGGCGCTGGGCCGCTCGTAACCATGAGCACGGATGATATATCGGTTTAAACTTTGCAAAGAGGTGTACACGTTCACTCCAAATCATGATTCCCATTTACTAAGGGCCGTGAATCCCCAAAACACTTTCAAGGTGAGCAGGCAGGGTTTCACTACGAAATGTTTCATAGGGTCATAAGTAGCGACAACCCACTAGCATGTGCCGGTGTATGGGCGACCTAACTCACAACACCGCCCCGTTCACGGATCAACAGTCCCTCCACATACTTCAACCGGTCACACCCTTCAACAGTCCCTACACATACTTCAACCGGTCACACCCTAGAGACCATAGCCATGGCCGCCCATCGGCAGATTATCAAGCATACTATGATTATCCTGCTAATCCATCGAGCCAGAGCCATATAGCTCGGAGCTGTATGAAAAATCCCAGTTGAACCATCCAGACAAGTCGATATGAGAGAAGACATGATGCCCCCATCGCTACGGGATCACCAACAAGCAGAGCATGTCCCACTCGGTCTCCGCCAACCAACTGAAGCTTCCGCATCAACATCTGCATTAATTATAGGCCGCAGCCTCGAGCTAACGGCTCCATCATTATTAAGAAGCAAGTTTAATCATCATAACATTAATGTAAGGTGAGTGGAGCACTAGCAACCTACTTTTCCTATCAACTAGAATCCCCCAATAGGTAACATCTGGATATGTAGCTAGGAAGTTCCTATGGCTTGCCGAATTAACACATGCATGCAATTAATTAAAAGTAATGAGTGAGATCAAAATGATCAAAGGTGTCTACACTTCCCTTGGTTAGGTCCTTGCTGTTCAAAGTCCTCCGGGTCCTGCTGTTCCTCCTTCACCCACGACTCGTTTGCTACGCACCACAATCATCACACACGAGCAAAACATGCAAACAAACAAGATTCAATAAGAAATAATACACCAGTACATGAATAGTAATAAATAAGCAAACATAAATATTCTACTCGTCGAGATGATTCCAACGACTATAAGATCACTAAAATTGGAGTTAAAACGTGAAAGTTATGGCTAAAACAAGATTAGGGTTTTATTTATAGAAAACAAGACTTCTTTTTAATTATTTTTGAACTGTGGTGGACCAACCTGCAAATAGGAAAAAGGGTAGGGGCCTTTCTGCAAAATAGCTGGTGGCTGGGCTGACGTCAGCCATGAACTGCCACTGACGTCACGCTGACGTCAGCCAGCACTACCGGACGGGCGGCGTCTTGCTAACGCGTGGCGACGCGCGGTTGGGCGGGCTGGTGGACCGGCCATGGACCGATCCCGTGGACCAAGTCCACCGATCCACGGTGGACCTAAAGGTGGCGGTGGCAAGCCGGCACGGCGGTGCACCATGGGCGGCGGTGGCACACTTGCGAGGGCGGCCCTACGTGGCACGAGAACCCTCAGGGAGGGCACCGGCGCGATGCGCGCGGTGCACCGCACTCGATGCGCTCGTCGGATGTGGCGCAGCGCGGCTGCAGTAGCTGGGCGACACGGTGGCAGGGGCAAGCTGGCGCGGCGGTGCGCCATGGGCGGCGGCAGCGTGCTTGCGAGGGCGGCCCTACGGGGCACGAGAACCCTCGAGGAGGGCACCGGCGTGATGCGCGCGGTGCACCGCACTCGATGCGCTCGTCGGACGTGGCGCGACGCGGCTACAGCGGTGGGGCGACGCAGCGGTGGTGGCAGCGGACCTCTAGCGAGGTCTACCGGGGCATAGAGAGGGCGGCGAGGGCCGCCGAGGGCACGTACATGACCCTCGCGGTCACGCGAAGCTCCGGGGCGAGCTTACCTATGAGTTTGGCGGCGTGAGCGGCGAGCTCGACGGCGGCGGAGCGGCGGCAGCTAGGGTTTTGCGGGGGCGCGAAACCAGGAGGTGGCGGCGACTAGGGCTTGCGGAACCGGGTGCGGGCGGTGGCGGCGCGGCCCAAATAGGCCTTGAGAAGGCCTTGGCATGCGTGCCACACACAACATGGGGCTCGGGCTTTCGGGTAGGAGACGACACTGTGTTGTGGGCCGCACCGCAGCGGGTCCCACCTGTTAGCGGGCATGGGCCGAAGCGGGAGCGCGGGCTGAGCGGCGGCAAGCGCGGCGCGCGGTGTTGGGCTGGGGCGGGGACGAGCAGGTTGCTTGCGCTGGATCCTAACCACTCGCCCTTTGTCACCGGTTGCTTGCTCTGGATCCTAACCAAAGGAACATGGCAGTAGGGGCACTCTCTTCTACTGCTGGCCATCGCGCTTGAGCACGTGGATTGCTTCATCGGGCTACCATTCCACTTCCCAGCCATTGCAGCACGGCAAGGAAGAGCAGGGCTGGGACACTAGGGGAGAGCAAAAAAAGTTAGGGGAGAGCACGGGGACGGGGAAGGGGATGAAGGCGCCTCTACCAGTCTACCCAGCCATTAGAGGGGGACTAGGAGGGGCACTGCCCATAGCAATGGAAGGGGACCGAGAAAGGGAAGAGGGTGGGGTGGCACCTGGGGGAGCCTAGCGCGCTATCAACTATCGTGACGCCATCCTCCACTCAGCCAGCAGCGCCCAACCGCCGACGCGCCGTCGATGGGGAAGAGGGAGAGGGGAGTCGCCGTGCTGTCGATGGGGAAGAGGGAGAGGGGATCCGCCGCACCATGCTCATCCGCCCGCCCACCTCGCTCTACCGCCCACCCACCTCGCTCCGCCGCCCACCAACCACGCTTAGCCCGATAGCCAGATGCGCACACCCACCTCACTCCGCCGCTCGCCCACCTCGCTCCGCCGCCCACCCACAGCACTCAGCCCGCCAGCCAGCCACGCGCCTCGCCGCCCAACCGAGCTCTGCTCCGTCAACCCGAGCCTCCCACCGAGATCCGCCGCCCGCCGACCGGCCCGCTCCACAAGGCCCCCTGACAAGCTTCGCCTGCTTCCGACCACCACGCAACACCGGCCCACAAACCGCCGGCAGCCACGCCCGGGACAGCCTCCAGCCGGCAGCCGCGCTCCGGTCGCCCAATCACTGCTCGCGCTCCGCCCGCCGGCGTGTGGGAGTGGGGATTTTTGGGGAGGGGAATAATGACGTTGGGGACGGCAAGTCCTACTTCTGTTGGGAGTATATTCATGATTTTTATTTTTTATTTAAGCCCATGGCTGAATAATGATGTTGGGGACCGTCATGTTACCGTTAACAAACAGTGATGCTACAAAATGGTCACAAAAAAGCACTCCATGTCGTCATAAAAACATACCCATCGATCGGTTACCGCGGCCGACATTTTGTGACGAGATTCGGCATCTTTATGTGACAAAACATAGAGCTCGTCACAAATAGTTGAAGGCCCTCATGAATTTATGACGATACTCTTTTTCCAGTCATATTATGTGACAATATATGACGATATTTGTCCTCGTCATGATGACTTTTGTCATAAAAGATTACAATTCTTGTAGTGTGGGCCGGGGCGCTCGGCCGGGCCGGCCCGAAGGCTGGGCCGAGCTGGCTGGGCCTGCTGCTACTGCCTGCTTTGCCAATTAGGCGTTTTAGCCAAATAAATAAATAGATAAGTGATTCAATAGATGAATAAATAAATAAATAAAAACAACCACCAAGACAAATAAAAATAATGCAACAGCATGAATACAACATGGCATGTTTTCTACCGTGCTACCAATTTTAGAATATTTCATAAAACAATTATATTTGCCTTGAAAAAATGAAACTCCCATTTGAATTTGAAGCCAAATTCATCTATTATTCAAAATTCAAAAATTAGGGTTTTACAGACCTACCCCCTTAAAAGAATCTCATCCTCGAGATTAAGAACTTGCTGCAAACAACTCTAGATATTCTGCCCTCAAGTCTTCTTCTTTTTCCCAAGTGGACTCCTGCTCAGTGTGTGTTTCTGTTACACCTTGCACCACTTGATAACCTTACTCCGAGTAACTCTCTCGGCTGTCTCCAGAATCTTAGCTGGTCTCTCATCATAGGACAGATCCGGTTGTAATTCCACCTCTCCAACAGACAACTCCTCGGTCGGAACCCTCAGACACTTCTTGAATTGAGAGATGTGGAAGACATCATGCACATTGGATAGGTGAGCAGGTAACTCCAGTTGATAAGCCACTTCTCCTTTATGCTCGACAATCTTGAAAGGATCGATGTACCTAGGGGCTAACTTTCCCTTGACATTGAACCTCTTAAGCTTTCTCATCGGCGACACCTTCAGATATACGTAGTCACCCACTTCAAACTCAAGCTTTCTACATCTGACATCTGCATAACTCTTCTGTTGAGACTGGGTTGCCCTCAAGTTCTTTCTAATCACCTAAACTTGTTCTTTAGCCGCTCTCAGTGCATCTGGTCTGAAAGTTTGCCTTTCTCCTGTCTGATTCCAGAACAAGGGTGTCCTACATTACCTGCCATACAAAGCATCAAAAGGAGACATCTTAAGACTTGTCTGGTAGCTGTTATTGTATGAGAACTCAGCATAGGGCAAGTTCTCATCCCAACTATCACCATATTGTAGGGCACAAGCTCTCAACATATCTTCTAGGATCTGATTGACCCCCTCAGTTTGACCATCAGTCTGTGGATGACAGGCCGAACTAAACCTCAATTCGGTTTCCAAGGCCTCATGTACCTTCTCCCAAAACTTGGAGATAAACTGTGAACCTCTATCTGAGATAATCCTCTTTGGAACTCCATGCAAACTGTTAGGGCGCCGGGGTTGAGAGCTAAGGCTGCGTAGGTTGTAGCGATGGTGGACGGGAGGACGAGGCTTGAACCCTCGCTTCCGCACAGGCGGCGCCGTGATCGATGGAAGATGATCGCGGCTTGGGAAAAGGGCGACGACAATATCAGGACGGTGAACAGTATGGCGCCGGGCGCCCAAGGGAGATATAAATCTCAATCCCAGGCTAATCCATCATTGATATGATAAGTGGCCTTTTATAGGCGTTTACAACTCAACCGACTCACTCTAAACTTAAGGAACAAGTAACAGACTCTCGGAAGGAAATAACAGACTAACAGACTCGACTCTTGACACAACCTCTAACCGATCAAGACTCTAGTCAAACTAAGCTCTTCTCTTGCCGTGTCATTAGCCACTGCTGCGGTGCCTCCTATGGTAGGCTTGGCCCACCATAACATCTCTCCCTCCCTCGGGAAACAGCTCGTCCGCGAGCTGAAACGAAGGATGAGCAGCCCGGAAGGCGACCACCGACTCCCACGTAGCATCTGCGGCCGGCATGTTGGCCCATTGGACTAAGATCCACCACTCGCCGCGGCGAAGCTGAGAGCGAAGAACGCGTTCCGGATGAAGGAGCGGCCGACCATGCTGAAGAGGAGGAAGAGCCGGAACAGCTGGCGGTGGATCACCGTGAAAAGGCTTCAGGACGCCGATGTGGAAGACATCATGAATGCGGGCGCCCTCCGAAAGACGAAGACGGTAAGCCACGGCCCCAATGCGCTCAAGGACTTGATAAGGACCAGCATACCGGGGGCTAAGCTTGCTGCGACGGCCTGGCACAAGAGATTGGGTCGGGCGGTGTAGAAGGCGCAGCCAAACCCAATCCCCAACAGCGAACTCCAGAGCTCGGTGCTTAGCATCATAGTGACGCCGAGCATACTCTTGTGCTTGTAGCAGACGGGAGCGCACCTCCTGAAGAAACGCATCACGGTCCGTGAGGAGAGCATCAACGGTATCCGTGTGCGCCGTGCCGGACTCATATGGCAACAGAGCCGGCGGCGGTCTGCCATACACCACCATGAAGGGAGTTGTCCGAAGCGCCGTGTGGTAGGAAGTATTGTAGCAATATTCCGCCCACGGAAGCCAGTCCAGCCAATCCCGAGGGCGATCACCAGTGATGCAGCGAAGATACATGGCGATCGTCTTGTTGACCGCCTCCGACTGGCCGTCCATTTATGGATGGAAGGCGGTGCTGAGGCGGAGCTGCACCCCGGCACGGCAGAAGAGATCACGCCATACATGACCAGTGAAAACGGGGTCCTGATCGCTGACGATCGACTTGGGAAAACCGTGCAGACGAACAATGTCGGAGAAGAACGCCCGCGCCACCAAGGATGCCGTGTAGGGGTGCCCCATCGGAATAAAGTGGGCGTACTTGGAAAACCTGTCAACCACAGTCAGTATGACACTCTTGCCATGTACCTTGGGAAGTGACTCCACAAAATCCATGGAGATGTCCGCCCACACGTGAGAAGGCACCGGAAGCGGTTACAAGAGGCCAGCCGGGTGAAGGGCCTCAGTTTTGTTTCTCTGGCAGACTGCACAGGCACGGACGAAGTCGGTGATGACACGCCGATCATGCTCGACGAAGAAATCGGCGCGCAGGCGTAGCAGTGTCTTTTGAACTCCCTCATGGCCCGCGGTATGAGCGAGCTGCAACACATCAGGAAGCACCGACGATGCGGCGGGCACGAACACCCGACCCTCGTGAAGGATGAGGCCGTCGTGCACAGCCCAGGAGTCGCCGTGCTCCCCGTTGCTGACAGCCAGCCGACGTTCCCGTAAGTCCTCATTGTCTTCGTACTCGCGGCGAAGGTCGTTGTAGAAGTCGAACGTGGGCATGGACAGCGCTGCGAGCGAGACAGCAGGACCCGCGAGCGCCTCCAGCAGTGGAACATCGCCATCTCACCGTGAGAGAGCGTCTGCCACTGTGTTGGCACGACCGGGCTGGAACTCCACTTTGAAGTCGAAGCCGAAGAGCTTGGAAATCCACTGCGTTTGTGGAATCGTCGACAGGCGCTGATCCAACATATACTTTAGCGCATAGTGGTCCGTGCGCACAACAAAGGCGCGGCCCCAGAGGTAGGGACGCCAATGGCGCATGGCATGGACGAGCCCGATCAACTCGCGCTCGTAAGCGGCCACCTTAAGATGCCGAACAACAAAGGGCCGGCTGAAGAAAGCCAATGGTCCGGCGCCCTGGTGCAGCATGGCGCCAAACCCGGATCCAGAGGCGTCACAATCCACGATGAACTCCTTGTCGAAAGCTGGCAGATGGAGAACCGGTGCTGAGGACAGGGCGGCTTTAAGAGCCTCAAATGCCGTCGTGGCCGCCTCCGTCCATTGAAAAGCATCCTTGCGCAGTAGCTAAGTGAGGGGCGCGGCGATGGTGCCGAAGTCCTGAATAAAGCGGCGATAGTAGCCTGCGAGACCCAGGAAGCCCTGCAAGCCGCGAGCGGAATGCGGCTGAGGTCAAGACCGCACCGCATCGACCTTGGCAACATCCATGGCAACGCCACCTTCCGAAATCACATGGCCGAGGTAGTGGACCTCGCGCGTGGTGAACGCGCACTTGGCGCGCTTAAGACAGAGCTGGTGCGCACGCAGCACATCTAGGACGGCGCGGAGGTGCTGCATGTGCTCGGTCCAAGTGCCACTGTAGATGAGATTGTCGTCGAAGAAGACCAGGACGCAGCGCCGTAGGAAGGGCTTGAGGACGAGATTCATGAGAGCCTGGAACGTAGATGGCGCGTTGGACAAACCAAACGGCATGACCAAAAACTCAAAGTGGCCATGGTGCGTCCGAAAGGCCGTCTTGTGAACATCAGCCGGATGAACCCGCACTTGATGATAGCCCGAGCGGAGGTCCAGTTTCGTGAAGTAGCGGGCACCGTGAAGCTCGTCGATCAGCTCCTCGACCACCGGGATCGGAAACTTATCTTTGACGGTGACCGAGTTGAGCGCTCGGTAATCCACACAGAAGCGCCAGGAGTTGTCTTGTTTCTTGACCAGCAGCACAGGGGCCGAGAAAGGTGATGTGCTCGGCCGGATCAACCCTTGCTGAAGCATCGCCTCGCATTGCGCCTCCAATTCGTCCTTCTGGACCTGCGGGTACCTGTAGGGGCGAACGGCCACCGGCTCGGCAGCGGGCTTTAGGTGGATGCGGTGATCGCAAGCACGAGCCGGAGGTAGACCCATCGGTGCCGCGAAGACGTCGCGGTACGTGTCGAGGAGGCGCTCCAGGAGGTCTTGCTCTGACCCGTCGTCGGTGAAGAGGGCGCTGGCCTGGAGATGATCAGCTGCCGGTGCCGGCGGGGTGCCGGGCGCACCGACGCCGATCCAGACGACGTGGCGCCCTTTGGCGTGGAAGGCCATGCGTCGTGTCGTGAAATCGCACAAGATGGGACCGAGAGTCCGCAACCATGCGATCCCGAGGACGATTCGCAGCCGTGCACCGGGATGACGAACATGTCGACGCGGAAGGACTCCTTGCCGATCTGAACAGGCACGCCATGAGCCATGCCTTGGCAAGGGACGCGCTCCCCATTGGCCACAACCACCTGGGCTCCCGAACTGTCAAGGAGCAGCAACGCTGAGCGACGCGCAGCCTCTGTGCTGATGAAATTGTGCGAGGAGCCGGAGTCCAACAGTCATGAACTCATGGGCCCTGATCCTGACGCGTAGCTACATGGTGTCCAGGGCGCGGAGACCTGTGATGGCTGACAAGGAGATCATAGGGGCGTCAGGGTCAAAAGGCGGCTGTTCATTACCAGAGCCGGCCGCCTGGTCGTCGTTGACGTCGTCAGGTTCCTCCACGGTGTAGTCGGCAACCTCCAGGAAGAAGAGACGCGCGCATTTATGGCCACGCACGTAGGGTTCATCGCAGTTGTAGCAGAGGCCTTGCTTGCGCCATTCCGCCATCTCCTCTAGCGTGAGGCGCTTGAACGGTCGCTGAGAGGCGGCCGACGTGGCGGAGGAGGCAACTGGGGCGGTCGCCATGGTCGCCACGGCTGGAGGAAGGGCACGACGGCGCGGTGGTGGGGGAAGGGCGAGTTGGGTCGGCGCGTTCCGGCGCTCATACGCGCGCGCCAGGTGCATCGCCCGTTGAAGATCCCGTGGGTCGTGGAGCTCCACGTCCACGCGAATGTGATCTGGTAAGCCCCCGGTGAAGAGTTTCGCCTTTTGGTCCGGGGAGAGGTGCCCGGCATGAGCCGCCCGGGCCTGGAACGCCTCCATGTAGGCATCCACCATGGAGGTGAACGGAAGGCGCGCCAGGTCGGAGAGGTGGTTCGTGCTGAGGGGTGGCCCGAAACGCTGTTGGCACAGCGTACGGAACTCCTCCCACAGCAGGCGGCCAGCGTCAGCTTCAAGCACGAGGTACCACTGTTGGGCCACGCCGACGAGGTGGTAGGAGGCGAGCCAAACCCGATCTTGATGGCGCGTCTGGTGGCCGCTGAAGAATTGTTCACACTTGTTCAGCCAACCGAGCGGGTCCTCCTTGCCATCATATGTCGGGAACACAAGTTTGTGGTACTTAGGCACCACCTGGCCTTCATAGGCGCCCCCGTCGTACGGAGAGGTGGCCACCCGCGCCGGGGTGGCCGTAGGCGGCGCCGAAGCCATCGGCAACGCCCCCATGATGGAGGAGAAGGAGGGGATCGGCGACGGCGATGGCGGGAAACAGATCTGCGTAATCGGGACTCCGAGCGGAGGTATGGCGGCCGAAGCGCCAGAGCCGGCAGAGGTTGCCGGAGGCGCCCTGTGGCCGGACGATGCCGCCGTTGTCGCCGGGGATGAGCCGGACGCCGCCGAACTCACATCCTAGATCACCGGTTCTGACACCGCGGACAAGGCAGGGGCGCCAGATTGAGGCAACTGCGGAGGCGGCCCCATGGTGGGAAGCACATGGCCGTCGACCGCCGTGAGGCGGGTAGCCACGTTATGCATCTGGAAGTTCAGAACAGTCAGCTGGTTCTGGATACTCTGGAGCGTGGCGTTGAAGTCGGCCAGGGTCGCCGCGGGCACGGTGTACATCTGTGGTTGCTGCGGCGGAGGGGTGGCATGGGAGGTGGGAAGGATGGCGGAGGTGGTGGTGGGTAGGGGGTGGAAGTATCGGGTGGAAAAACAGCGGTGGCGTCTGCGACGGTGGTGGCGGCCGGGATGCCGGAGGTTGGAGGTGGCCCAGACATGGTCTCTGATACCAGGTTGTTAGGGCGCTGGGGTTGAGAGCTAAGGCTACGTAGGTTGTAGCGATGGTGGACGGGAGGACGAGGCTTGAACCCTCGCTTCCGAACAGGCGGCGCCGTGATCGATGGAAGATGATCGCGGCTT
>DXKC01060710.1:3267-13514 GCA_031170775.1 Cymbopogon citratus
CAGAGAGGCGTGCGCAGCGGCACGTTGAGGGCGCGGTACTCCTCGGTTGCCCAGAGGTCTTCTAGGGGGAACACGCCGTCTTCCTGCCAGCCTCTGAGGTCAGGCGACAGGGTCCAGGTGGTGAGCCTGAACTGGTGGGCGTTACAGTCTGGCACCAGTTCGCCCACCATGGCGACGAACTTGATGCGGCCGCCGACGCAGGCAGCAGAGCGGGACTCCTCCACACGCGGGCGGTATGGGTAGTCGGTCGCACTGACCGCGGGGCACCCATGGGGCAAGGGGATGAAGCGGAGCTCAGGATCCTCCGGCCCCAAAGGGTTGGTGCAGACGACGATGCCTTGGAGCAGATCCACCCAGCACAGGCAGCCGCCGGGCCCAGAGAAGGAGTTGTCGCCTCGGAACATGTGCTTGTCGGGCGCCCAGGACACCTCACGGGGGAGATGGACCTCCTTCCTGGCCCACTGGGGTGTGGGTTGTTGGTCGGAGCGCCACAGGAGGAGCGCAGCATCGGGGTCGGGGGACTTGCGCTGCGGCGTGGTGGCGAGCTCGGCGAGGAGGTAGGCGGACGAAGGGCTGCGTAGGACAACGGCTCCCGACCCGATCCCGCGGGTGAGGCAGCGCGTCTCGGGGGGCGGGGGCACCGTCGAGAGGCGATCGGCGGAGGCGGCGGCGTCGTAGACGAGGTAGCATCCGCACTTGTTCGAGCCCGGGCCGAAGTACTTGCCACCGTAGAGGACGAGCAGGCTCTTGTCGGCGCACGCGACAAGGGGGCGGGAGGACAGCGAGCCTCGATGGAACTTGGAGGCCCGCAGCCTGAAGGTGGCGATCTCCGGCGGTTGCGGGAGGACGGCATCTGGCTTCATGGAGCCCAGCATGGCGACGGTGGCCTGATGTAGGGCTGGGATGAATGATCCCCCCATGCTCTTAACCGGCGCCGCAGCCGACGACGATTCGTCGTCGTCCTCGTCGAAGCTGTAGTCGACGCAGCGGTTGAGCAAGACGCAAGCAGAAGACATGGCGGCGCCGGGCTTGGGGCGATTAGGGTTAGGGAGCGAGGAAGGGAGTGGGGAATTGCGTCTAGATCTAGATGTGGAGTCCGTCTCGAGGAGGGGAGGAGTTTGTAACCCTCGCCGCCAAGGACAGGGGCAGAGCAGAAGCCGGCCAAAAAGAACGGTCCAGATCGGAAAAGGACTGTGTCAACAAGGCCGAACTCTCAAAACAAGCCGGTCCAGCAAGGGCCAAGCGGCTGTCTCGGCCCAACACCAGGACGCAAGGACCCGAGTGGAGGGCGTGAGAGTACATGTACGAGTGAGGAAAGATGAGGGTACGAACTATTGTAACAAATGTTGGACTCAATTCGAATCTTCCTTCTCACTGCCTATACTCTCGTTCCCCTGCTGCCGCGGCGGCGCCAATGCTGCTCCTACTTTACCGATCTGCTTACAATCTGGTACGAGAGACTTGTTCTCCGAGTGTGGAACCCTACGTCCCACCCCATCCCCACTACACTCGTCATCAGCATGCCCTCGGAGTCATGGATCCGAACCTCCAGCGCATGCTCGACGAGCTCACGGGCCTGATCGCCGCTTCGACGAGCAGGACGGTGGGATGGCGCGGCGCTTCGACGACCTGGAGTGCAGCCTCTTTGCCTGCGCCGTCGTCGTCGACACCCGCATCGCCGACATCTCACGGCGTCTCTGTTGACAGCCGCCTTGCATCGTTGGAAGCGAGCTTCGTCGACCGCGACGCCGATTTCGACGCCTGCATCATCGACCTGGAGTCGCTTCGCGTGGCACAGTCCAGGGACGAGCGTGATGCCCACGTCGAGTCGCTGGAGGCGGCGACGAATTGCCTCAAGGTGTTGTTCTCCAGCCTTCTTAGGCGGCCACGCGCCCACCTGCCGGAACCGACGCCTGGTTGGATAAACGGTCGGCGCGAGAACCGACGCGACGATCTAACCGTCAAAGTCAAGTCGGTATCCGTCTGTTAAAAAGAAGAAGAAGAAGAAGAAGAAGAAGAAGAAGGGGAAAAGATCTTTCATTTCGGTTTGTCCTTTTGGGCAGCGTTGCACCTTCGGCATAACCAGCACGTCTCAGGGGCGCCACCTGTTGTGTAGTGTCGCCCTGAGCCGAGGGGCTACTGTTGGGGGAGCACCAAGTATTAGGTGCCCTACCCATGCTGAATGGCTGCAACGTCGTCCCTCGGTGCGCCTTGACGGCCCGTTTCATCCTTATCGGTACCGTGCGGCCGGCATCGGTGCCGATAGGGCTCGATTTGTGCCGATAGGGCCTCACCAGTATTCAGGGGCCGATATGGCCACGCGGGGACCGACATCACCCTGTAGGTGTAGCAGGTCCTGCTTCTGTGCCGATGAGGCACGGTTTGTGCCGATAGCGCCTTGGGGATCTCTTGAGACTTTCATCGGTGCCGATAGCGCGGCGAATACGCCGATGGGGTTCTTTCTGGCACTCAGGCGTTAGCGCCGGCATCTGCACGGCCGGGGCCCTTGTCTAGTCTGTGCTGACAGCAATAAGCCGGTTCCTATGATATCGGCATGTGTGTATGCAGGACCGATGCCACGCGCGATGGGGCATGGAACGAGAGGAGGCGACAGAAGCACGTGGGGGTTCAGCCCGTGTCCAAGCGCGCTTTACGGAAGAAAGACAGAGTTGCCCCTGGAGAAAAGCAGGACCGGAGTCCTTATGTCCGTACCAGTTAGCAAGGCCATAGCGGGAACGCATGTGGCCTACGGGCGTGTATAAATAGGCCCCCTTTGGGGTTTGTAAAGGATCAAGTAATGAATAAATGAGCATTTACTCTCCGTTTGTTCGTTCATTGTACCTATTCTTTACATCCAGGGTCTCGCGTAGTCAGGCGAGATCAACACCTATGACATGAAGGTGGCCGTCGTGGGCCACCAATGTGTTGTTGCGCTGGAAGGGTTTAGTTCGTCGTCGCCTCAGGCCAGCTGGCATCATCGCCTGGCGGAAAGTTGAGCTTTGTCGTCACAGACCAGTGCACCATGTTCGTTTGCGTCCTATCGTCAGGAGGCTCCCGGGTGCGGCACATGGAGTTCGACATGATGCCAAAAATGAGGGCTGTTGTGGGGATGAAGCCACGAATGGATAATCGATTTGAGCTGGAGAACTTTGATGGTCGAAGGAGTAGCATTGTGTTCTTGCTGTTTGATGGTGTCTTGCACCTCGACATTAAGACGAAGGCAATGTTAGTGACGCGTCTGGGCTACATCCGTTTATTTGAATTATATGGGTCTTTCTAGTTGCATCCATTCGTCAGCCCGTGTCTGCTTCGGTTTTAGTTAGTTTATTTTTTTTAGCAAATGTTATCTCTTTCTTTTTCTTTTTTTTGGCTTTGGATTTGGTTTTCTTTTGTGCGTCTGCTTATCTGCTTAGGTGAGTTTTGCTCTTACACAAAGTATACAGGAAAATAAAAATAATACATATTATATATAATAGGTATGTGAACAATTGATCCTACGTTCCTTTCCCTATATTCCTTAGTAAACAAAGATTTGAATTGTGTTGATGTAGTTTTACTTAGAAACAAAGTTTATTTTATTAAAACCTAGATAAGTTAATATTGAATTTAGTTTATCTTGTTACAACGCACGGGCATATTTGCTAGTAAAAAAAAAAGGCTAAATTCCCTCTGAACTATTAGCCTTAAAACACATCACCCTCGAACCTTCTAAACCGGTTGTTTTGGCCTTTAAACTATGCCATACCGTCTAAATCACCCCGTTGGTTTTCGGCTTTTGGCTGCCTGGTTTGCCAATGTGGCCATCCAGCATGGCAGCCGCGGTGATTATCAGGACTAAAATTCCATGTTCATTTGTTTTAAAAAAATCCATTTTCAGGATCCCTGAAGGCTCAAGTCTCCAATCTGTACACTAGATATCAGGACTAAAATTCCATGTTCATTTGTTTCAAAAAAAAAAATCATTTTCAGGATCCCTCAAGTCTCCAATCTGTACACTAGAGAAGTTCAAATAAAATCCGGTTGCTGGAGGTGGAGAGCTCAAAGATTATGTGGTACAAAGAAAATGGTGGGAAGAACTCCACAAACACAATCAATCTTGCAGAACAATATAAGAAAAAATGAATGGAAGTTTCTGAATCTTAGTACTAACAGTATGTACAGGAAGAAAGTTGGGCTCAGACATGAGGCAGTCCTTGCAAGTTAATAAACTTGTAAGGATGACATCACATCGAAAGTCCTTTCTCAGAAGAACCCCCTGAAACAAATACATCACTAATCGAACATTTAATAACACTTAAGCCAGTCGCCAATAGCTAAATGCTAAAACATTAGATTTCAAAACGACTGACCATGGGGATGAAAAACATAGCTTGCAACAGGTTCCTACTTCCTAGTAGTACTTTCCAGAACAAGTGTCAGCTCTCTCCATTTTCGCCTGTCATCTTATATAGCAATTCCCATTGGTGTTCGCCAGTACGGCTCGAAGCAAAAGCAGCAGCAAGGCCTGGAAAACTCACCTCGTAAGGATCCACGCATCGACGTCGAAATATCTCAGCGCTTATAGAGGCAACAGAAAAGAAAGCAGGCTTGTCATAGAACAGCCCCTTCGCCCTGAGAAAATTCATCAGACAGTTCCGTGGCCGCAACCAACAGTCAATGCTATATATAATTTATCGGTGCTGGCCTTTGTGCGATGTATGGTACCTCCAATCCGACAACCCCGATCTCATATAGATATAGACCATGATTTTATTGTCACTGCCTTTTCATTATGCACAAGTTCTTAATACCTACACACACATTCCTTGTCTTTCTTGAGCAAACATATAAATTCAGTGAACAGATAATGCACAAATACAGCAGGCACTCATTCTGCATTTCACATATATTTCACAACAAACATATAATTCAGTTCACACAAATCTCGACATCAGTATCTTACATTGTAATGGCCATCCATCTGTTATCTTACAAAGCTCTAATATTCAACAAGTCCAAGATCTGGACCCCCTGGGTAAGCCTAATACCAGTGAACAAGATGGCAACAAACATGCCAAACATAAACACACACATGAAACCACAGAATGCTACATCCATTGTTCATTGCCTTCATCTTCATTTCTTATGCCTCGAACTCCTTTTGCTTGGCTTGCAACTCCTGTTTATTGACCAACTCCTTTCTTGAGCAATTCCTCATCTTTCCTCACCAACTCCTTATCCTTTCCTTCCATCTGTGCTTCCATGTTCAGCAGCTGCCTTTGCAAGGCATGGTTCATCTGAACAAGCTACAAAAGACTGCGCATACCTGCTAGCTACTAAAGCTAACAATTGCAATGCTGCATCCTTCACAAAAATTCAAACTTTACAAACATTTAAAGTTTACAAAGAATCTACTGAATTTGAGCCTTTCAGCATTCAAAGTTCCGACCAACAGTTGCAATGGGGCAGCGCGTGAGGGCGAAGGCTCCGGTGACACAACCGTCGCGGCCAAGACGGACGGACGTGGGCAACTACTCCTCAGAGGCCGCGCCGCGGCCGGCGGTGCCCTGAGGGGACCCTGGCTCCGGGCTGGCAAGGACGCGGCCAGTGGTCGGAGACGGCGCAGACGGGCGAGGCGCGTCCGGAGTGGGCAGCGCAGGCCGGTGAGGCCAGCGCGGACGGCGAGGGCGGCGAGGTGCTGGGACGGACGCGTACAGCCAGGCAAGGCCGGCGAGGCGCTGGGACGGACGCGGCTGGTGATGGCCGACGCGGCGATTTGGATGAAGACCTTTATGGAACGGAGAAGACTGCTACCTTCATGCGACCTATACAAGTCATTCCAATGACAAGGATCATCATGTAATTGATGATCCCCACCAAGCGACGGCGGAAGGCGGCGGTTACCAACCTCTTGCTTCTCCTCCGCCTAAGTTTAGGAGTAAGAAACATTTGCATGTCGTCAGCAGACATCACCTTTGCATGCGCCGACGTACAGGGAAGCGCAGAGATCAAAAGGAATGAGGCGGCGCGTAATCTGCATCACGCTTTCTGGCGGGACACCGGAGCTGGTGGAGACGATCCTATTGCGGCGCACGTCGATGCCAAGCACAAACTGGCGTCTGAACTTGAGCTCGGTCCCCACAACAACCCGCTGAATACGACCCTGCACGACGGCGCGCTCCTCGATGTCGTTAACTATGGCGTACACGACGCCGTCCTCGTCACGCGCGGCGCTCAGCACGGGGCAGACAGGCGTTTGCGGCGGCAGGCCGAGCGCAAGGTACTCCTCCGTCGCCCAGAGGTCCTCGAGCGGGAACACGCCGTCTTCCTGCCACTGCCACTCGCTGCCGGTGAGGTCGTCATCAGAGTCAGGCGACGACGACGACGACAGGGTCCAGGTGGTGAGCCTGTACTGCTGCGCGTTCCAGCCTTCCAGCTCGCCGACCATGGCCACGACCTTGATGCGGCCGCCGACGCACGCGGCGGAGCGGGACTCCTCCATGCGCGGACGGTACGGGTAGTCGGACCAGCCGAACGAGGGGCACCCGTCGGGCAACGGGACGAAGCGGAGCACCGGCGAGTCCTGCTGCGGATTGGCGCAGACGACGATGCCGTGCAGCAGGTCCACCCAGCACAGGCAGCCGCCGGGCCCGGCGAAGGAGACGTCGGCGTCGTACACGTGCTTGTCGTCGCCGGGTGCCCAGCGGAGCTCGCGCGGGAGATGGACCTCCTTCCTGACCCACTCCGGCGGCGTGGGCTGCTCGTAGTCGCAGCGCCAAAGAAGGAGCGCCGCGTCGGGGTCGGGGAATTGACGCTTCGGCATCGTGGCGATCTCGGCGAGGAGGTAGGCCGAGGAGGAAGAAGCGCCGGCGGGGTGGCGGCGGCGCAGGACAACGGCTCCCGACGTCATCCCGTTGGTGAGCTCGTCCGCGTCCGGAGGCGGCGGCACCTTGGAGAGGGCGGCGGCGTCTTCGGCGGTGGCGTCGTGGATGAGGTAGCATCCGCACGGACCGCACGTGGACGAGCCTGGGCCGAAGTAGCTGCCGGCATAGAGGACGAGCAGGCCCTTGTCGGCGCACGCGACGAGGGGGTGGGAGGATAGTGAGGCTCGGTGGGAGTTGGAGACCCGCAGCTTGAACGTGGCGATCTCCGGCGGTTCGGGGAGGGCGGCGATGGCGTGTGCTGCTGGCTTCAAGGAGAGCAGCGTGGCGATCGTGGACTGGATAAAGGGTGCGATGGATGACGCTGCCTTGGATCTCCACGTGCTCGTAATAAACTCCGCCGCCGCCGCAACCGACCACGACGGTTCGTCGTTGTTGTTGTCGTCTTCGTCGTCGTCGAAGCTGTAGTTGACGCAGTGGTCGAGCAGGACCCAGGCGGGAGGCATGGCGGCGGCGGACTAGGGGAGATCGGGAAGGGTGGACGGTGGCACGGTGCATATATACGACGGAGACGGACTCCGCCACAAAAATACAGGATTTCGTTCCGACACAAGGGCGAGTCGGTGTCGGTGATGATGATCGTAACATTTTATGGGCCGAAAGAAAAGCACGGTTCATTTCGGGCTGAAAATTCTTGTCTAGTTGCGTTCCACGGGCCGCTTCGGGCCATGTTTTCCGCAGGCCAAAAAAAAAAAAACCTACGGTTAATTGTTAAGGTTCCACTAAAAAAAACTTCTGCTAAAAAACTAATTCTTATAAGATACCTATAAGAACTATTTCCGTTGTGATGCCAGATAGTAATAGCGATTCCTCTAAAAAGAGTGATAGTAATTAATAAATTGGATTAGGCTCGGCCTAAGAAAAATTAATTATTTCCACTTTCTCAAAAACATGACTTAATTATTTCCACGTGAATAACTCACCAAAACTTATAGAATATGTTAGTATATAAGCCCTATTACTAAGTTGTTTGTTCTTTTTATTTATAAAGTTGGCGGTAATAATTATGCAATAAGGAGCGCCAACATCTATGCAATCGAGTTGTCGTTGGCGGTGTCTAGATTGGATCTAACCTGAGAGATGTGATGGTTGTAGCCGTGGCTTGTGTAGTCGATGTTGCCGTAGTCATGGCCGTCTTAGTTCGAGGCAGGCGCCCAAGCTCTAGGGTTGGTGCCGGCTGGATCTCCTTCGTGGGCTCTTCCTTGCAGAAGAGCTTGACGACTAGCTCGGTGGCGACCTCCGTAGTGCCAGATGAGACAGATTCCATCGTAGTTGTAGCAATTGAGTTTTTGCTGGTGGCGATTCTAACCTGATGGATCTCTGCAATGGCGTTGTTGAAGGTGGCATCCAGATCTGATCTGACTTGTTGGATCTCTACGACAGGGTTGTCAAAGGAGGTGTTCAGATCCGATCTGGTTTGGGCGCTGGTATTAGTGATGTCGTGATCGTCGACGATTGGAGGGTTGACGATCGTGGTAGTAGAGTTGCGCACCTGCGGCATGCTCAACAACAAGTTGCTGTTGTTGTCGTTGGGGACCTCATCCTTGTCGTTGTTGATGGCGGATTTGCCGGTGGAGATCAGATCTTGTTGTTTCTCCACATGATCATTGAGGACGGTGCAGAAGTTGATGAACTCCTTCTTGGCGTCATCCATGATAGGAGAGCAAGAAAATCTCCTTTTCAATATGAACGATCTGTTGAGATGATGACTCATACCTTTGTTCATCGTTCTGATGTTGAAAAAAATTGGAGATTCTCTTCTCCCAATACACGGTGAAGATGCAGGGATCCTCCATGGAGTTGGTGTTAGAAGGCATTGGTGTCCGAGTATTAGATCTGCTCCAGTACTAATTGTCACAGTCCTAAGTCGAGGGCACCTATGACTGCGCTTGTTGCGACATAGATGGCGGAGTGTGCGGTGGCTAGGGAAGAGAGGGTGGCGGCGTGTAGGTAGAGGGCAACGACTAGGGTTGGGGTGGCGGCAGCGCAGGGCATGGTAGGGGCGGCGTCTAGGGTTTAGGAGGAGAGACACACCGGGAGAGATAGGGGAGAAGACCGAGGGTTAGAAAGGGGAAGGGGATAAGAGCCTTGCGGTTACTACTCTTTATTAACATTCAACGGTTATATGGTTCCATGCATTTATTGCCATGGGGGACCCGACATCTAAGTAGACTTTACAATATGGGACTAATCTATGTGGGAACGAGGGCGGTGGCGATGGCCACAGTGGCTGCTTGGTTGCATGGACCTATTAGGCATGCTCACATGGGCCTTGGGCCTGCACTCATGGGCCTTAGGGCCAAGGACCCTGATACTACCGCCCTCACACACATTGTCGGTCACACAGTCGCCATTCTTGTTACACATTATGTGCCATCTATAGATATTTTTTTATCATGGAGAAAATATATAGTAGGAGCATGTATCCTGATGACACACATAGTGTGTTTCTTAGTCTCCCCTTCAAAGATTGACAAAGGATTCTAAAGTATGTGAGCCCCACCACAATTCTTAGGAAATGATACTCTTAGACAATTTGGTATTACATGATACAATAATAGACATGAAGCTCTACCAGGACACATTTATTCTCCTCCTCCTTTGGCCATGTCTCTTCCTGAATTCTCATGTATACACGGTCGACAACAGTTGTGGCACGGTCCAACCTGAGAAGTACAGTTTGAATCATATTATCTTATTCACAATACACAGTGAAACTATACAAAATTTAGCTTCAACAATTCTCAAGTGGCACTAACATAAAGTGTTGGATTTTTAAGTTTATAATGATAAAATCGTATTATGTTAATTACTTACTTCCGCATTTGCTACCAGTAGGCAACGGCTTGTGGCAATCCCTTGCAAGATGAACAAGCTTAATTGCACTTATTGCAGTTTCTTCCGCGGGATCGAGTACGCGACATACACAGACCATGTCTACTACTCCGACAACACGACGGCATGAGGCATCAGGAGAGACATAGTTGCCAAAGATTGTGATGGTTTGAATGCATGCTTTAATAACCTTTTTTTTGCTTATAACAATCCTGCTCACCACAAGCTTGATGTGTTGTCAACATGATAAAAACTATAGCTAGGACCATGAGTTGTTGTTTTGCATTCTTCACCATCATGTACTAGCTCTGAGTTGAAGGTGCTAAGAACAAGAATTAATATACTGCTTGCCAACAAAGGTTAACTATATCTACTCACGCACACAATACTTCGACAACATCTTGCTCTTTATAGCTTGCGAGGATACTAGCTTGTATTAATGCTCAACATCCAATAGTTTGCTAAAGTTCAAAATAGGTTCCAATTGTTTAT
>DXKC01060723.1:0-11772 GCA_031170775.1 Cymbopogon citratus
TTAACCGCATGCATGGAGCATTAAATATAGATAAAAAAATAACTAGTTACACAGTTTGGTTCTAAATCACGAGACGAATCTTTTGAGCCTAATTAGTCTATGATTAGACAATATTTGTCAAATACAAACGAAAGTGTTATAGGAGTTGGAATTCTAATTTTTGCAATTCTAACCGGCAAGAGAACAAGGCCCTGATCTCTGGAAAAGGGAGTCCGTGATGTGGAGTACATTCAGCACTCAGGTTTGGATCTGGAATCTCAGGCTCATCTTCAAGAGAAGATCTATCAAAAAAGGCATGTGAATTTTGAAAATTACTTACTTCTCGTTGTAATTAATCTGGTACTTGGCTCCAAATTTTTTTTTCAGGATCTGGCATTACCGAGACATTGTTTTTCTTAATATTTTTAGGAGCCTGTGTTTGTTGGAATTTCAGTTGCTGTATACTTTTGTTCGGTGCTAAACACGGGGCCTTGCTACAGTGTACAGGTCAAGTCAGAATGCACATGGTACAAGCAGCCAAATGTAATGATGAGTTTGCTGCAAAGGCGGCCACATGGCGTGCTCGCCGTTGAGTGGCGCCATGACAGGGAGGGCAGAGGCGGCGCTTGGGAATGAGCTGGAGAAGAAGGATCCCTACCGTCTACTGAGAGCCCGGGAACGGCAGATGAACAATTGCTACTCAGGATGACACGTGGCAGAGCTCATAGCTTGAAACGTGGCACGATAAGAGGCCAATTTGCAAGATTCGTTCTGCCATGAATCCATGCGCTTGTTTTACGAAAAAAGCAAGAGAGAGCCGAAGGAGGGGTAGGCTGTGGGCTCGCTCGGCTGGGGAGGCTACATCGCAGTGGGTGGGCTCGACTGTCAGCCACAGAGATAATTTCAAACTCGAGGCATGCCCTTGCTTGCAGGCCCCGGTTCTCAGCGGCATATAGAAGGGCGCGGGCAGGAGTCATGATTTTCTAATCCACGGTATTTAGTTGTCAAAAAAAAATCCACGGTATTTTATTTTTTTTTGTTTTCCGCTACACTTCCACGTGTACGGGATTTGGAGAGATTGTTAGCATAAATACAATTAAGCCACAAATAATTTAATAACTCTGCGACTAAGTATGGGAAAAGAAAACGGTTCGGTGTGGAAAAATTATCCGTATGTTTCTTTTTCTTTTTTATATGGAAGAAAAACCCTTTATAAAGCAAAAACAGTGTATATTATTAGATAATTATATATTTTCAGATTAAAATCAGAATATAAATTATGATAAATTGATGAACTAAGCATGCATTATACTAACAAGATTAAATACCATGAGCATGACCATATAGTAGGTAGATAAGACATTATTAATGACGAGGATTATACCTGTCGATTGTAGATGTAATCGATGGTGGTGGAATGGCAACGATCATGCGATGGTGGCGGAAGACTTCACTCCAATTGATAGGGGGTGCAAACCGGTGGAAGTTAGGTGCACCTCTAAATCTCTTTAGTTCAAATATTTATACTACCTATCTAAAACTTTTAAAAAGTAGTATAAATATTTGAACTAAAAAGGTTTGGAGGTGCACCTAAAGGTTACCCCTTTGCACCCTTACCAACTGACGACTTAGCATTGCCTGACTTGGATGGAAGACAACCATCATGAAGGTTGGGAGTAGTCGCACTTAGAGCACTATATACCCAAAAACATCGTTCGTCCCGATGCAGGGTTCCAGAGACCTGCTGGCTCGATCGCCGGTGCATGCAAAAGCGGTCGGCCTAGAGAAAACTAGACGGCTGCGCAGTTAAAGCTGGCTTAACGAGCCAGCTCGGCTCGTTCTGGCTCGTTAAGAAAATGAGCTAGCTCGGCTCGGCTCGTTATCTTAATGAGCTAGAGGGCCAACTTGGTTCGGTTTGTTAACGAGCTCGAGATGGCTCGTTAAGCTCACGAGCCAGGATTATTAAATTTAAAATAAATATAGTATATGTATTATTTAAAGTTTAATAATAGTAATAATATAAAACTAGTTTATTTGTAAGACTTAATAAATCAAACAAAAATAATATGTACGGTTATATTATAATACTACATCATACATCGTTTATGATTCACACTCCATATCATATATGATGCGTCCATAATCTATTATTAATTACATATATATTAAAATAAAATAAAGTCATATTAATTCTAAGTTTATCGTCAAAAGTCCACTCTCAACAAATTATAAAATGGTAATATATGAAGTCATATAACATTAATAAAAGTTTTAAGGCCAACAGTTTTGGCTCGTTAGGCTCACGAGCCGGCTCGAGCCAGCTCGCGAGCTAGTTCATTAACTAACGAGCTAAAGTGATGGCTCATCTCGTTTAAAAATATAAACGAGCCGAGCCGAGCCACTGATGAGTCGATTCGAGCAAGCTACCGAGCTACGAGCTTTTCGTTCAGCTTTATGCGCAGTAGCGAGATGAGAAAAATACTAATTTACTACTTTACTCCCTCCATCTCAAAATAACTACACATCTAGTTTTTTGATAAGTCAATTTTTTTTTTCAATTTTGACCAAGTATATCAAAAATAATATCAATGTCTAGAACTCCAAATTAATTTATTACGAAAGTATGTTCTGATATCAATCTAATGATACTTGTTACATGTCATAAATATAATTATGTTTTTATATATGCTTGGTCAAAATTAGAGACGTTTGACTTTTCAAAAAACTAGATGAATTTATTATGAGACGGAGGGTGTAGGATTTAGATTGAAACTCTTAATTGTAGTTTTTTGTGTGTCTTTTCCTAGTTAGACAATGTTTGGATAATATTTATTAAATACAAACAAAAGTGCTACAGTATTTTGCAGGCTACAAAATTTGCCATCTAAACAAGGCCCAAGCATGTGACAGTGAAAAAGGAGAGCGAGCCAGTGTGTCTTGGCGAATTTTGAATCGAGCGTAACGAGGGCGCTACAAGTGATAAAGAGAGAGTGGTCCACACATTCAAAAAAAAACTAGGCACAGTAAAGAAGGGTACCCCCACTTACCACATTCAGCTATGAAATCTAATCGTCCAGCGCACCCCGTGGCACACATCACAGATAAGGGTACCTATCCTCCGTGGGTGTTAGTATATATATATATATAGGGAAACTATATCTTCATATCAACTAGTAATATGGTACTAATTATTGTTGTACCTCCCAATTCTTCTTATACTCTTAAACATCAAAGCCTATTAGCGACCACAAATATTGGACCTTTAAGATTTATTCGATTTCTTCATATAAATTTTCATATAAACTCTAACGGTGTACGCGGTCTTTACATATGTATTTATTCTTATAAAGTTCAGGTAACGTGATATAACTATCTCAACTATAATTAAGGAAACTTGTGGTGTATCTTTTTTAGATGCTTCCGATGAATTATGTCATTGTTGTATGTGTTCGAATCCTTGGTGGCAGGGCTGATCGTGTATTTTTTTACACTAGGAAAATTGTCCGCGTGTTGCTACGGATAAAATAAAAATTTCCATAATCACGATGTGAAAAATACTTGGATCAGCCTTGTTTTTCTAATCTATGTTTACTCAACCTATAGCACCTTCCATCGTGAGTAAAGGGTCAACCAACACACTTCATTTGTATTATCGTGAGTAAAGGGCCATTTTGAAAATGTGCATGATGAGACAGGACAGTGGCGAATCCAGCCGGAGAATTCACCAAGGGCATACTTATGCTCTAAAATTTTCGCTACCAACGACAACTTATGATTTGGGCAGAAATTGACGAACAACCAACAAGAATCGAGATGTTACTTTTTAATAATAGTGGTATCAATAATAGATGTTTCAATCGATAGACAAATGGAGTATAGTGAATGACCAAATATCCTAAAAATTTCCAAATGACAAATCATGAAATTAGTGATTCAGTGATAACCAAATATGTTTTTTTGACAACAATAACCAAATATTCATATTCCCAAAGCACTAAAGCAGATTTCGTAAAAAAAAAAAAGCACTAGCAGCAAGCACACAGCTGAGGCAACGTCACCGTCCTGGGGCCATTGGGCCACGATCGCTCGCTTTTTCATTGGCCCAAAGCAGCAATCAATTCTTAATTCAGTTTTCTTCATGGCTCTCGCGTGACCCGCTCAGACCCACTCTCCGCTCGCCCTTGCCGCTCGCATCTCGCGCCGTCGCCGATTTGCTGACTCCGGCCGCCTGCGGATCCAGCTACGCGACCTCGCTCGACGCTCAATGCCCAAGACGGCAGCCACTGCTGCTTGGCTGATGCCCGCCTCCTTCGGCCAGGAGCCCAGGACACCAGTAGCCACAGCCCACAGCTGACCGTGCTCTCTGCCTCGCCCTCTCGGCAAAAAACCAGCGCCGCGCCTCCGCTGCTTCTGCCTTCGGCTTGAACTCCGGTGACCTTCACGGGTGGGGATATGGTGCCCAGCCAAGGGGAGCTAGGGCAGCCGCCCTAGCTCGCCCTAGTGGTGGCTCCGCCTCTGAGACAGGAGGCTCGCCACAAGGATCCGATGTGGTGCTAAAATCTTCGGTCCATTTGAACACACTCGGCCCAAGAAGTCAATTGAGCCCAACATTTCTCCACCATGCAGCCCTTCGAATGACTCACATCTTAGAACATCTCCAACAATTCCCCAATCCATCTCCCCCAATATACCGATAATGGGAGAGCCCAATACTACTTTTTTTCTAACTATTGGGAGGGAATGTTGCAACAGAAGCACAATAATCACTCCGAAATATGGGTCCCACTTATTAATTTTTATTTTTTTTCGTTTCTTCCGTATCCCGTGTGCCGCCATGGAGCTCCCGTCTCCTCACCCCCTCTGCCCACAGCTCCCGGCGGTCTACGACACCCCTCTGCTCCCAGCTGGCCATGGCGCCCTCTGCTCCGAGCTGCCTGCATGTCTCTCTTCTCTCTCCACGAGCCGAGGCCACCTGCATCTCTCTTCTCTCACCACGAGATCTGTTGTGCGGGAGCTGCAACCATGCCGCCCCTGGAGGAGCTGCATCCATGGCGCCTGTGGAGGAGTTGCGACCATGGTGGCCCTTTGTGCGCCTATTGAGAAGCGCCTGCTGTGTGGGAGGTGTGCGGGAGGATGAGAGGAGGCCAGCGACAACATCATGGAGGATCGGGCATCTGTGCAAGCGCATGTCCACATGGCCATGACCCTCCGCCCCGTGAACACACCTCCGATTCGAAGACACTCTGTGTAACAGAACCGCCCAATTTATAAGAAATTAAGTAAAGAAAACAACCGTTACTTAATTTCTTATAAATTGGGCGGTTCTGTTACAGCTGGCATCGGAGCAGATTTAGCGGTAATTACTATTTATAAGTACATTTAAAACACAAAATTAACTTATTTTTAAAAAGTTAACTGTGAAAATTTCTTTTAGGTGTGGGTTTTCAAAAATTTTTAAGTAATGTGCCAATAGTCATGTCCTTATGCCCAATAGTATTTCAGGCGGCTTATTTAAGTACTAACTTGAGGGCTCGCATCATATTTTATTTTCTGTTGCTCGTACGACATGGAATTATATGAGTGCCATTCACTTGATCGGTAATGTATGGATCAAATTTTGCCTCTACGCCCAGGTAAGTGTGAGTTCGTGAGTGCATGATCGGACAAACACCGGTCTAGGGGAGTGATTATATTTGACACCAGATTATTTACATGTTTTACACATCTTTATATGAAAGTGTCTCATGTGTGGGTGATTCCGTCTTTGGGACGATGATGTTCGGATAGCGTGCACCTACATGTATGTACATTTGGAAATGTGCATAGATGGTAGAGGTGCAATAATCGGTGTTTTGACTTTCTTCGGAAGGTGCCGAATTTTTCGTTGGCTTGCATGAGCATATGGGATTTGGGCTGAAATGAATCTCTGCAGGTACATAATAGCGCAAACGCTAGAACGTGTAGTTACCGTATTATGAGAGATCGATGTATGCCACCGCTTGCTACGTTAGTATTTTTAGGATGTGAGATCGTAAGTACAGGCATGCATCATGATAACTCATAATTCTCATCATGTCATTTATTTCATTCCCTCCCTTTATAAATTGTTTCTCTCTCTCTTTCAAAATTTAAATATATTCCCTGGATTCTCAGTCTCACTTCAGAATATAATCTCTGCAACAGATGGCAAAGACTAGGCAGACGGCCTGAAACTCCACTAGTGGCCGCGCCCCACGTGGCCCCCTTGCATGCCGGAGTGAGATGCGCTCGCATGATTTTATTGATCATGTGGGCATGCCAACAGTGCTGTGGCGGGGTACATTGAGGGGCAGCAACCTCAATATTCCTGGGATGAGCAAAGATATCAAGCTGAACAAATGGTTACTATAAGAGTGTATGCACCACCTTTGGAGGGTGCCTCCGATGGGCCTGGTTGGGATTTCAAGGTTGAGGGTGCTTCTTCAGAGGATGCAGCGGAGCGTGCCTCTATTGGGATTCTGTGACGTATTATGGAGAGCCATCCGCAGCAGGTGGCAGCTGCTATGGCAAGCACTTTTCCAAGAGGTGA
Source organism: Cymbopogon citratus (assembly GCA_031170775.1). Classification (NCBI taxonomy): domain Eukaryota; kingdom Viridiplantae; phylum Streptophyta; class Magnoliopsida; order Poales; family Poaceae; genus Cymbopogon; species Cymbopogon citratus. The sequence goes on from DXKC01060723.1 coordinate 6,548, forward strand.
CCCAATGGATGGCAATTGGGAGCAGCCCCTTGGAGGCGGTCTTGTCAGAGAGGCCGATGAGGGCAGGGGAAGTGACAACCATGCTATGACAGTGATCTTTGCAAGCTTCAAGGCCTTTGATAGTATGCTCAAGACATTCCTGCGCAGCGCTCGCCTGCGACGTGAAGAGAAAAAGAAAGCGAAGAAGAAGAAGAACAAGTTTATCAGGGCCATCAAGAGACTTCATGATCAACTTGATTGCATGTCAAGCAGAGGGATGTAGCCATGTCGCATTGAAGAAGGCAGAAGAGAAGGTTCGGGATTTGGAGGAAGATGCCAAAGTTGAAGGGCGTTGGATGGAGTACATGGTCCAGGACCGGAAGGAAACCTGGAAAGAGTACCGCAAGCTTTAGGCTGAAGTGAAGCAGCTAGATGATGCCAATGCCCACTGGCGTGAGGAGTACTACGCACTGCAGTATGGGACGATGCCCTATGTTCCTCCTACAGCGACCCTGGTGTAGGCTACTACACCGACAGCAGCTCAGCCTTCTGCACGTCCTGGAGGGACTGTGAGAGAGATTGGAGAGGGTTCCCATGCTCGCTCTAATTCCTCTTATGGTTTCTTCACCGGCAAGGAGGTTGAACCCATGGAGGAGGATGACTTCGCTAACGAGCCATATATGGATGATGACGAGTAGTGTAGCCATAGGCTAGCTCTATCATATCGCGTAGTTGTCCCTCCATTGCTTTATTGGCAGTGCATTTGGAACTTGTATCGTCCAAGTATTATGTTGTAAGATGGATTTATGTGTGTGCGGTAACTCCTAAACGCATGAAAGTCCAGTGTATGTATGCTGGCAACTTTGATGTGGACAAATTTATGCTCTCGTATTTATTTAAGTTGTTCTGTGAGGTCAACCCCTGTGATTGATAATTTTCTATTACCTTCAGAATTTATCACCTCGATTTGTATCTACAAATGTTTATATGAGCCTTCTCTCAATTATTGTGACCAACATGTGGCGCTCAATTATGAATGATCTGTGCAGATGCCGGTTGAGACTCGCCGTGGTCGTGGTGGAAATGGTGATGATGATAATAACAGTGTGCTCCTGAATATACTCTAGACGCCTTGCTGAATCAAGGGTTCATGACCTACAGGAAATATATGTGCAGGATACTTTAAGGAAAGTGCAATACAGTACTGCAAGTGCAATTTGATTACATTCAAATAGTAAAACTTTACCAGTCCCATGCAGATGGTGGCTTAGGTTTCCTTTCTTAATAAATTCTTAAACAAGGAACACCAACTCTCAAGTCTCAACTCAATAACCAATCATGCGCACCAGTGGGTACCAAATTATAATTAAAAACTATTCCAACAGGAAAACTTCTGATAGTATGTTACATATTGAAGAAATAATATTGTGTGAACTCTAGCCAATTTTCACTACTACAGAATTCAGCTTCCAAGACACCCCTCCGGACCCCTCCGAGGCGGGCACAATTTTGGCCCGTCATGGTAAATGCGGAGATTAATCGAGGCGGGCTTTTTTCATTTACCGCGGCGGGCACTTTTGCCGGCCACGGTAAATCGATTTACTGTGGCAGGCATTTTATAAGGCCCGCCACCAGAAATACTGGCCCAATAACCGAAGTCCATTTCTATTCTCTTACTAGGCTTATATAAATTGGGGATGTAGGGTTCCATCGCTTCACTCCCTCAGCTCTCCCTACACTCCACTCCTCTCCTCCGCACGCTACCTCCAGCCTACAACTCCCCCAGCGCCGCAACTCCTCAAGCCGCTCCCTCTCCCTCACCGGCCTCTCTCTCCCTCTCCCTCACTTCTCCCATGGCAACGCCACTAGATCCGGCAACCCCTCTCCCTCACCTACCTCCAGCGGCGGCGCCCCATCTCCTCTCCAACCCTAGAGCGCAGTGGCAGCAGCGGTCTTCCCTATCCCGACGTCGGCCTGGGTCTCCTGCGGCGGGTGGCGGGCTTCTCCATCACTCCAGCGGCGCGGGATTCTCCATCACTCCGGCGGCGCATGGAGGGGAGGCCTGCTGCTCCCACATCCGTCAAGGATCCGGCAAGGATCGACGACGACCAGCGCGTCCGCGTCAAATCGGGCTTGGATCCACGACGACCGGCTCGTCCATTGCTGCGGTTGCGCGGATCGAGGTCGGGGCGGCCTCCATCAACGGCGGCAGCGCGGATCTGGGGCGGCGCGTCCTTCCACCCTCAACGGTGTTGCGGATCGGAGTCAGGGCGGCCTCTCCACCGGCGGCGGCCGCGCGAATCGAGGTCGGGCGGCCTCCACCGGCGACGCCAGTGCAGATCGAGGGTCGTGCGGCCCTCCACCCTCGTCGGTGGTGTGATTCGTGGTCGGGGCGGCCTCCACCGGCGGCGACAGTGGCAGCGGCGTGCATGGCTCGTTGGGCCTGCCGATGAGCTCGGTGTGGGCTCATGGTTTTTCTTTTTTTTGTTTTTCCTGTTTCATTTACCGCGCTTCATGATTAACCGTGGCCTTCGAATGGTGGCGGGCGCCCTTGCCCACCGCGAAAAATGCTGAATGCCCGCCGCCAAAAAAAACTTTCTGTAGTAGTGTTTATTAACATTCTGAGGAAAAAGTACAGAAAACAAATTATATAGTAGGTTGGTAACTAAGATTAATTCCAAATATGTCTTATCTCTAAGAAGTGAAAATTATAAGATCACCAACCAGATTCACGTGACGGACAAGTGTCAAAATCTTCAGTTCAGCGAGGAAATCTTGAGATGCCTTTGGATCCATTTTCTTTATGGCAGATTTCTGGACACAGGAAAGAGAAAGGGAAATATTTTTCACATGACAAGCATACCCCATATGGACTGCCTCCTTTTATTTTGTTTATGTGCATGTCCACAAGGGGTCATATAGGCATTAGGTGTCTATTGAACCGTCAAGCAGTGCATGTGCACCAACTACATTGCCGGCCTATCCATGTTCCACACTGAGAATTGGTCACTTTCCATAGCGACTCGACGAACAGAATTGAATGAATAAACCATACCAATCAGTTTATGAGAATTGCCAAATAAGAGAACTTACTGCCGGTCCAACCGTGCCAAGTCCACAAACAGTAACAACAGGGCCAGCTTCAGCCTTTGTACGTAGTATTCCACAATGCTCCAAAGACTAACAAAGTTCCAGCCTCTACCATTCACAATGCACAAGTTTCAGGGTGGAGGCAGCCTTATCATCTACTAGAGTGGCATCCCTGATGGTGCGCCCATGGGTTACCTAATCATTGTAGCCTACAGCGTCAGTGCTGCCAGGTAGGCGAAGATGCCGTCAACGTCCCCAGCCTTCTTGCATATCAAGCTCAGGTTGTCCTCGGCCGACATCAGCATGAAAAGAGGCTTCAGGAATGGGATCCAGTCATATTCAGCTGTTGCAAGAAAACTCCCAATGTACAAAAGAACATTAGAGTTACATGAGCATCACTGATTAGGCCATGTCTTATATACACATCAGATCAGAGGCAATTGTTTTGGAAAGAAATTGCACGCACCAGCAGACCGATGGAAAGGGATTTTTTTTACAGGCGAAATTTCGTGGCACCAAAACAATGTCTTATCTTTAGTCTTTTTATTAGTTGTGATTGTGAGTTGTGATAGTTATGAGTAGTTTTGATGAGTTGTAATGATATGATTGAGAGAAGCGAAGGTGAGGCGAAATTTTATGTAACACTAAAAGAATCAAACTCAAATTATCTTACTTTGGTAATAGCGCAACAAATTCAAACCCAAATTAGTGTGATATTTTTTCCAGAGGCAACTCAGGCCGACGACAATCTCGGGTTGTAGTTGCGTTTTAAGACCGCATGTATGTTTTACGATGATCCCATAATAAGCACAAGAGACACGCAAATGAAGATTGAAAATGATGCAAATAAAAATGAAGATTGAACATTTTAAGAAAACCAACAGTATAGAGCACCCACCCATGAATCTTCACTGTAGACACATATAAATGAGAAAACCAGCAATCCAGAAGGAATCCTCAATCAAATTATTTAAAAATTGGACAGCAATGAAACATAACCGTGCATGTTCTTACTTATTGTTACTTACTGTGACTGCGAACAAAACTGATGAACAAAACAGAGATCACAGATGCGCTCAAAATTGAGATTACAGAAATGTTATATCACACCCGTGTGTTTTGGGCTCCATTTACACTTTTTGACCGAGGGAACCTTTCCTTCTTTGGTCCCATGTCGCCGCTGGCATCTGCGTCCGTTCCTGCGCCGCGCCCAACATCTTCCCCATCTTCGGCGAGCTTCTTCTTCCCCGACTCTGGTGCCGCCGACCAAATTCTGTATTTGTTCTTTAAATAGAAAAAAAATGTTACTTGTGAGATTTGTGATCTGTGATTTGTGCCAGTATGTATGGAGAAAAAAATCGTGCGTTGCGTGGTGCTAAAAGACACGGAGTTGACTGCGTACCGTTCCAAGCAGTCCATGCGTCATCGATAGGCCTTTTTGGCTAGACGACGACGGCGGGCATTTAGGGTTGCAAACAGGGCAATGCATCCTGCACACATCCCGGTTTAGATAACACGTGGGTTGGGGCTTATCACTCATGCAGCAGTAGCAGGTCGTGTGCCAATTTTGACACGTATTCGTGGCGCAAAATACTACAACAAAATCGCTCTGTGTCTCATTGGACGATGATGATGATGATGAACTTGCAGCCTCAAGCAGATGATGGCGACCTGCTGCAATATTTTGTATTCATGATCAGCTTTTTTGCATAGTATTAAGGACATGACGCGTATGACGACGACAATACACTGCTACTACAACTTACCGGTCACCGGAGATGCACTTGCAAGTAGAAAAAGTAAAACGAATGTGGCTGCCAGGTAGTAGACGCCAAGGCACATACTACCCCTCATATTTGTAGCGTAACCTAAACCTGATTTTGTTTTGATGGATGTAGCGTAACCTAATTAAATGCTAGTCTGTATAGCCTATAGGTATAGGCCGTAGAGGTATATATATATAAGGAGGGAGCAGCGGGGTATCATGCATTATGATGAAGCAAGATTGCATGAGAAGATTGCACGAGCTATATGTATATGGACGTCATGGACGCGTTAGGCAAGGTAATCAAAATCTTATATCATCACGATAATATATATATATATATATATATATATATATATATATATATATATATATATATATATATATATAT
>DXKC01060797.1:0-10534 GCA_031170775.1 Cymbopogon citratus
GAAGATGACAAAGTTGATCCGAATGAAGAAGACAATGATGGAAACCTTCCTCCACAAAAGAAGCAACCTGTGACATATGGCAATATGACATTTGGGACAGCGGATACTGTACCAAATTCAGCTTTTAAGATCTCCCCATTACATAATAAGCTGCAGAAAAGTGCATATGGAGCTGGTTACAATGAATACACAGATTACAGTACCCTCAATGCTATGCAAAATCCTGGCTATAAAAGCGCAATGGGAATGTCAAAATGTCAACTGGAGGAGCGACTCAAGGAAATTCGGATGTTGACATGCTTATGCATAGGATGGCCGATATGATGAAAAATGAGTTCGGCCTAAAACCTAAAAATCAGAATTATTCTTATAGATCTCCTTATCCTGAGTGGTACAATAGAGTTGCGTTACCAGCAAAGGTGAAGCCTCCAACTGACCTAACCAAGTTTTCAGGACAGGATGATACAAGCACCATGGAGCATATTAGCAGGTATTTGATGCAGTTAGGAGATGCATCATCTAATGAAGCTTGGAGGATCAGATATTTTCCTTTATCACTGTCAGGGCCGGCTTTCACATGGTTCACATCATTGGCACAAAATTCTATTGGTACATGGGCAGATTTGGAGCATAAGTTCCATTCATACTTTTTCACTGGTACTAATGAAAAGAAGCTGGTTGACCTCATGGCATTACGGCAGAGAGTCAATGAGACACCACAAGAGTATATTCGAAGGTTTAGGGAGACCAAGAATCTTTGCTATTCATTGAATTTGCCAGATGAGCAGTTACCGGGAATGGCTATAGCAGGCATGCATCAGAACATCAAAGAGAAACTCTTTGGCATCGAATTCGATGATCTTGGTCAGCTTTCGCGACGTCTGTCAGTCATGAGTAATCAGGCTCAAGGGTTCAGGAGAGACAATCGCTTTCAGAAAGATAATTCTGTGAATGAAGTATATCAAAGCTTTCTGGAAGAAGCGGTTGAATATGAAGATGAAGACGAAATCGCTGCAGCCGAGTTGACTTGGGGTAAAATACCGACTCAGGCTAATCCAAGTTGGTTGAAGCAACAGAAGGGAACATATGACTTTGATGTTACTAAAGCAGACCAACTATTCAAATTATTGGTAGCTGAAGGATGCATTAAGTTGCCAAAGGGGCACCCAATGTTGCGACCAGAGGGAGTGAAGGACAAGAAATATTGTGGTTTTCATAATACCACCTCCCATTCCATTAACGATTGTCGTGTGTTCAGAGTGAGAATTCAGAAGGCTATTCAAGATGGTAATTTGAAATTCAGTGGAAAAATGGCTATTGATAAACACCCGTTTCCACAGAATATGATTTCTTTCTCTATAAATATGGTTGCTGCGTCTGAGCCTAAAGACAAAGGAAAGATGAAGGTGTTGACTTCTGAAAGAGCTAAGAAGACTGGTGCAGTCGATCCTGACCGACAAGTGACAAAAGACGAGCTACTACAGCCAGTTCGGTTTAAAAATAGCCGAACAGAAAAAGGGGAGTCTTCTAAGCCAAGAGTTGCGTCACGAATCTTGTTAAATAAATGGCAAAGACAGCAAGAGCGAGACTATTATGAAGGACAGAAATTCAGAGAAGAACGCCAGAGGTACGAGGAAGAGATGTATCGAAGGGAGCAAGAGGAACAGTCTCACTGGGATTGTTCATTTTTTAAGCATTGCTGGAATGAAGGTTTAAAGTTGCCGAATAGAGATAATTGTCCTGTGTGCAGTGACAAATATTCAGAATATTGGCAATCTACAACCAACCGCCGTCCTGTCCATGAAAGACTTGGGAAGCAATATTTAGAGGACAATCGGCGTGAAAAAATAATCGATTTTGGAGAACAGCGAAGAAAGAGGTTCGCCGATCGAAGTTGGGCTCATTATGAAACATATGATGAAGAAGATTATACTCATGATTATGTCTGGCAGAAGGGGCAATGGTGTCCTCCAGGCTTGAGGAAAAGCCAGAAGAGAAGAGTCCAACGGTTAAGGAATACAGAGCTAAAGCAGGCAGCGGTTGAAAAGAAGCAAGAATGGCGCCCTAAGAAGAGAGATGAATCTGGGCCAACTGCTGATGCTTGTATGACTTTCTTTCTTCCAGAAGAATTCAAAGCTCCCGAAGGACAAGATGTACAAGAAGACACATATTCCGATTTTGACGAGAATGAGTTCAGAGAGTTAGTGGCGCAATTGGTTTTAACTCAGCAGGCAGTGTTCGATAAGCCAGCCAAACACCGGCACTTGAAGCCATTGTATGTGAAGGGATATGTCAATGGCAAGCCTCTGACCAAGATGTTTGTCGATGGAGGAGCCGCTATCAATATTATGCCGTATTCTACCATTAGAAAATTGGGTATGACTAATGAAGATCTGCTAAAAACAGACTTGGTCTTAAGAGACTTTGCTGGTAATCCATCTGATACCCGAGGAGCTGTTCATGTGGAGTTAATGATTGGATCCAAGACTTTGATTACTACCTTCTTTGTCATTGATGGCAAGGGGGCATATAGCCTACTTCTTGGGAGAGATTGGATCCATGCCAATTGTTGTGTTCCATCAACCATGCATCAGATTCTGATTCAGTGGGTTGGAGAAAAAGTAGAGATCATCCATGCAGACGATTCGGTAAGTGTGGCTTCGGCAGAACCGGCTTATTGGGAGTATGATGGAGTAGATTGCTTTTCGGGAAGAGAATGGACAGAAGGTCCTGTTAATGTCTTTGACAGGGATCAACAGCCGATCCAAGCAGTCGGCTCAAATAGCAATTTTTAATGGGTAACCCGATCGATGGCAACAAAGGAAAGTTGGGACGAGGATTTATATCGGCCGATAAGTTAGAAGAAATCAATGTATGCAGTGATGGCAAGCCAAGGTCGATGTATATTAGTGCAAATCTAGATCCGGAGTACAGAGCAAGGTTGATAGAAATTTTAAAAGAATTCAAAGATTGCTTTGCATGGGATTATACGGAGATGCCTGGTCTGGATCGTTCTATTGTTGAGCATCGATTACCTATCAAAGCTGGGCATAGACCTTACAAACAACCTCCTCAAAAGATTTACAAAGAAGAGGTATTGGCCGATGTGAAAAGAGAAATAGAAAGATTGTTAGAAGCAAATTTCGTTCGGCCATGTAGATATGCTGAGTGGATATCAAATATAGTTCCAGTTTACAAGAAAAATGGAAAAATGAGAGTATGTATAGACTTTCGGGATCTTAATAAGGCTACTCCGATGGATGGATACCCAATGCCAATTGCCGATTTATTAGTTGATGCAGCGGCTGGACATGAAATTATTAGTTTTATGGATGGAAACGCTGGATACAATCAGATTTTTATGGCAGTGGAGGATATATCAAAAATAGCATTTAGATGTCCTGGACATATTGGGTTATTTGAGTGGATAGTCATGACTTTTGGTTTGAAGAATGCTGGTGCAACTTACCAAAGGGCAATGAATTATATCTTTCATGAGTTAATCGGCAAGATAGTAGAAATTTACATTGATGACGTGGTGGTTAAGTCTAAGGACCCTGAAAAACATTTAGCCGATCTAAGAAGAACTTTGGAATGCACCAGGAAACACGGGTTGAAGATGAACCCGAATAAATGTGCTTTTGGGGTTTCGGCTGGTGAATTCTTAGGATTTTTAATTCATAAAGGAGGAATAGAAGTCGGGAAGAAGAGCATGGAAGCAATAGACAAAGTTGTTCCTCCAACTAATCTGACAGAGCTACAATCGTTGCTTGGAAAGATTAATTTTGTGAGAAGATTTATATCCAACCTGTCAGAAAGAGTTTTACCTTTTTCACCACAGTTAAAGCTTAAGAAAGATCAAGAGTTCAAGTGGGGTGACATACAGCAAAAGGCTTTTGATGAGATCAAGCAGTATATGAAGGAACCACCATTTTTGGTGCCTCCACAGTTCGATAAGCCTTTCAAGTTGTATGTGGCGGCCGATGGTCTAACTATAGGATCGGCCCTTATGCAAGAACTCGATGGAAAGGAAAGAGTAATAGCTTATTTAAGCCAAAAATTATTAGACCCTGAGACGAGATATTCGGCTATTGAGAAGTTATGTTTGTGTGTATATTATTCATGCACTAAGCTTCGGCACTATTTGTTAAATGCCGAATGTGTTGTGGTGTCAAATTTCGATGTAATCAAGCACATGCTATCTATGCCAATTTTGAACGGGAGAATTGGCAAGTGGATTTTGGCTTTGTCAGAGTTTGATTTAAGATATGAATCGGCTAAAGCAGTGAAAGGTCAAGCTATTGCCGACTTTATTACTCAACATAGAGATTCCTCTGCCAATATGGTTAGTATTGTGCCTTGGGCTTTATTCTTCGATGGATCTCCTTGTAGCAAAGGAGGAGGTGCAGGCATTTATTTAATATCACCAGCAGGAATATTTTTCAAATATGCTATTCCCATTGAAATACCGGTTACTAATAACCAAGCCGAGTACGAAGCATTGCTCAGAGGACTAAGGTTACTAAGTGAAATTAGAGCTGTTGCTGTTGAAATATTCGGACATTCTGAGCTGGTGATAAATCAATTAACTGGCTAATATGAGTGCAAGAATGATGTACTTAGAGAGTATTATGAAGAATGTCGAGAACTTTTGAAGAATTTTCGGGTAGTAACATTGCACCATATTCCTAGGACTCGTAATGAAGAGGCTAATAAGTTAGCTCAGTTGGCATCTGGGTACAGAGAAGAGGTAGAAGTTTCGGCTGTAAAAGAGCAAGAGATTGGTGATTGGAGACGAGATATAGCCGAATACTTAAGAAATCCGTCACAAAGGGTTACCCGAAAGCTCAGATATAAGGCATTAAAGTTTGTCCTCCTTGATGAACAGTTGTATTATAAATCTGTTGATGGAGTTTTGCTTAAGTGTTTAAGTCAAGAAGAGGCCAAGAAAGTGATATTTGAAGTCCACGAAGGGTTATGTGGAGCGCATCAGTCAGCTTACCGAATGAAGTGGATAATTAGAAGAACCGGGTATTTTTGGCCAACAATGTTAGAAGATTGTTTTGAATATTACAAGGGATGTCAAGATTGTCAAAAGTTTGGTAATATTCAAAAAGCACCAGCTTCGGCTATGAATCCAATTATTAAGCCGTGGCCATTTAGAGGGTGGGGTATAGACTTGATTGGGCAAATTCATCCTCCATCCAGCAAAGGACATAAATTTGTGCTTTTGGCTACGGATTATTTTACAAAGTGGGTAGAAGCTATCCCCTTAAAGAAGGTTACGTCAAAAAATATGATCAATTTTGTTAAAGAGCATATAATTCATCGGTTTGGAATTCCTCAGACAATTACCACAGATCAAGGTTCCCAATTCACCTCATCAGAATTCTGTGACTTTGCTGAGGACATGGGAATAAAATTATATAATTCATCTCCTTATTATGCCCAAGCCAATGGTCAAGCAGAGGCATCAAACAAGATTATGATCAAGATTATTCAGAAAAGGATCAATGAGAAGCCGAAAAAATGGCACATGGTTCTCAATGAAGCATTATGGGCTTACCGAATGGCCTGTCATGGCTCTACTCAGACGTCTCCTTATGAATTGGTGTATGGGCATCAAGCTGTGCTACCTTGGGAAATAAATTCAGAATCGAGGCGAGTAAGTTTGCAGGAAAATTTGGCAGCACAAGATTATAAGAATCTAATGATGGATGAGTTGGAAGATCTGCATTTAATTCGTCTTAAGGCTCTAGAGAATATTGAGAGGAATAAGCTGCGAGTTGCAAAGCATTATAATAAAAAGGTCCGAGAAAAGCAATTTGCAGAAGGTGACTTAGTATGGAAAACCGTATTGCCAATTGGGACTAAAGATAGAGCATTCGGCAAATGGTCCCCGAATTGGGAAGGACCCTTTCGGGTAACTAAAGTAGTTCCTGGTAATGCGTATATTCTGAAGACTTTATTCGGGGAAGAATTTACCAGAGCTATTAATGGGAGATTTTTAAAGAAATTTTATCCTAGTGTCGAAATTGGAGCATGAATATTTCCCGAATGGATAAATAGCCGGCATCGAGGATGTCGCCTCCAGATCAAGATAGCCGATACAGATAAGTATCGCCTTTAGCCCAAAAATAAAATGTTTCTACAGTGCGCAGTGAAAAGACATTTTAAGAATCTTTTGACTAAGTTGGTTTATTGGAAGTCGAAAAAGGTGACGGCATTTAATGTCGAAGCTTGGAGAATGTGTACAGTGGTTAAGTGCAGAATACCGATCGACCAAACCGTGGAATCACAATTCGGTGAATATTGAAAGGATCAAACCGCCGAGTTAAATGATGAATAAATCTTGGAAAATAAATATGTTGTGTTCATCGAAGAACAGGATCAACATCACAGGATATTCATCGTTGAAGGAACAAAATTAGCATTTCAGACAGGCATTGCAGAAAGACTATGAACATTTTATTAAGTCAGTGCGATCTTGGATACAAACTACTCCTTGAATAGCTTGTTCAAGACCGACTGAGCGTCGGTGACTTCGGCAATGGCGGTGGCGTGATCTTCATAGGCATCCAGAAGCTCCTCAATCTCCGGAACTTCTTCGGGACGCGCCCCACCACGGAATCCGACCGGCTGCACAGAGAAATCTTCATCCCTCTGTGTCATCATGGCAGCCAGGCCGAGGGCAGCGCCGAAATGGACACCATGAAGAACGGCTTGGTCAACTTGGCCGTTCGCCGCCTCCAACCGTGCCTCGACGGTTTCGCCAGGAGCGTTCACCTTGTCAGCAAGGTTGCTCGCCGCCACCTTCAGGCGATCCAACTCTGCTGTGAGAGCTACAAGAACAGATGAAGACTGAAGATTAGTGTCATGCATTGAAAAGCAAAACATAGAATGAAGAAAGACCTATCACCAGAGATGGCGTCGCAATATTGTTTCCGCTCGTGCTCCCATTCGAGCTGAGCGATGCCATACTTCTTGGTTTCTTCACCAAGCTCGTTGCGGGTATCATCCCGCTCTACCATGAAGTTGACCGCATCCTCGTGGGTGTAATGAGGACCGGCCTCGGCGGAAGTCGCCGAACCCCAGTTCACACTGTTCTCAGACTCCGAAGAAGAATGAGAACCGGAGGAACTGGAGGAAGATGAGGAAGAAGACTTAATCACGATAGGGCGGCCCTGCGCCCCAACTTGGGTCAGCAACTGGTGCTGCCCGGTGATAGCCCTGATGAGGCTAAAAGGAGGAATAAATCAAGAAAAAAGCATCAGGAAAAGAGGTTGCAGAAACAAAATGCCAAAGAAAGGGTACTCACCCGTATCGGCGCTTGTTCGGGCGGCGGCTACCCTCTGGAACGTCTTCCGCCGGGCGCTTGCCACGATCGTCACCACCGGCCATTGCTGCTCTCTAGGGGTCTTTGAAAGCTCTGAGGATGATTTGAATGAGAAGGCAAGGAGGCGAGAGTGCAAAAGCAGGAGCAGTTGGTAGAAGAAAGGGGAAGGACGGTTTTCTTATATAATCGGGAAGCCGCAAACTGATCGGGTACACCAAGCGTCAGGCTAGGGTTTTTCGGCAACTATGGGCCAATAACGAGCTGGGCCGAGTGCGGACAAGTCACTGCTATTGCTATGAGTAAGGACGGGAGGCCTGTTCGGTAATTCCGTGCATTCGGCTAAGAGCACCACACACAGAATGAAGATTTCATTAAAAGCTGATGCCATTCGGCTGATGAATATGCAGATAGAGTAAAGACAGTTTGGTCAGAGGACAATATTTACAATATTGTGAAAGTTTCAAATTACAATGGGAAACACTTTATTCTTCTAAAAGAGAGACTATGGCATTCAGGGCTTTATCCCTAATATCCCTGACGACATCCAGGACCTTTCTGTCTTCATCTTCAGAACTCTTAATTCTGGAAAGCTTCAGTTTGGCCTGTTGACTTTCTTTGATGATAGTTGATATCTTGGCTTTAGTACTTTCAATAGAAGCAGGCAGAGAAGCCAGTTTTGCTTCATTGATTTGGATTTCTGAGTTCAACTTGGCCAATTCTGCTTCCAGCAAGGCTTTTCTTTCTCTTTGGGCAGATAAGTCTGCTGTCAAAGATCCCAGAAAATTTCTTTCAGTTGACATCTGAGAATGCAACTCTATGGCTTGGCTCTTTCTCTGAGAATCTTCATTCTGAATACCTGCCCTGATTTCTGAGTTCCTGATGGCTAATTTGACCTTGCCAAAATAGTCACCAAGATGAGCTGCTGAAAGAAGTATATCTTGAACATCAGGGGGAAGGTCTTGGTCAATAAGATCCATCAGCTCCCTTATGAGATGAGCTTCAGCTACCAAAAGCTGGGTGTCTTTGCTCAACAAATTTAACATCTCTTTTAGCCTTGATTGGTTCTCTGGGGACAAAACATGGTGAGATGAAGCCTCATCACCCTTCTCGACAATGAATTCATCAATGGAAAAAGGGAAACTCATCCTCGGCTTGGGAGCATCCTGTAAGAGAAAAGAAGTTAATAGCCGAATGGACTAAAGGAATAGAGAAAAGGGGGACATGATAAAGTAATCACCTCAGGTTCAGGATTGTCACCAACTTTGGGGTTGCTCTCAGTAACTGGGGAGTCTATTTGGATGACTTGAGGAGGAGAAACCGGGGCTTGAAGGAAAGAAATGTTCTCTGAAGAATCATTCAAAAAGGAGTCTGAATGTGCATAAGTATTAGATGTTCAGAATAGTCAGATTTAGCATTGAATCAAAGAAATAAAATACCTATCTGGTGGAGAGCATCTCTAAATTCTGCATTTTCAGTAGGATCCTGGACATCTGTGTCTACAGGGGGCACTGATTCTAGAATCTGCAAAGATGTTAATTTGAGGCTGCCAAAGGGCAAAAAACAATGAGTATAGATAGCATGAAAGCAGAATGTATTACTTGAATACCTGAATTCTTGTTTTCTTGGTCCTTGGCTTCTTGGTAATAACTGCTGCCTTGTCAGTGGGAGCTGGCCTTTTAGGTTTTCCCAGAAAAGTGAGGGCTTGGTCAGATGGTGATTTCATGAAAGTTTTCAAGCTTGGTGCATCATGACCTAAACCAGGAATGGGACCAGCCTGGCAGTATTGGACTACTGGTGGGGGCACAGGTTCAGGATCCTGATGTATAAAAGATGCATGTCAATTCCTCAGAAGAAGAAATAAAATATATATGATCAGAGAAGAATGAGCAAAGAGTTGATACCTCACTGTCAGAAAGGAAGTCTGATTGTAAACCCAAGCAAAGAGGATGGGCTGGCATACTAAAAATATGAGAATGCCAAGCTTGCCACCAGGCCGCAAACAATGGATGAGCAGAGTTAATTATCCCAAAAGGAGATGGAGCATATTCGAGCAGAGTTGAGCCAAGATTGAATATTCTGTTACATTGAACTTCATCCTTTATTTCTTCACGAGGTTTGATGATTTTAGAGAAGAATAATCTAGGAGGAAGTTGGCCACAACCTAACTGTCTGGCAACCATATTTGGATTATAGAACTCATATGAAGGATGAACCTGTCTCCCATGGTGAAATTCTGCTGGTAAGGTGCAAGGTTTGATGATGGTGTTGAAAATCTCTATGGATTCTTGATCCTGCTCATTATCAAAAGTATGATAACTGAATTTATAAGGAAGAGTCAAGTCTTCATTCTCCATGTAAGGAAACCAGAGCACCTGATTGAAACCTCTAAAGAACAACTTGAAGAGATGGCCAATGTCCAAATTGATTACAATAGCAGCAGCTGCCTCTCCATAAGTTTGACATGATTTGGTTTTTGGGGTGCTGCCTTCGGCATAGTTGACAGAAGGGAAGCTCAAATTGTGAAGGTCCACAAAAACTATCTGATGCATGTATAGTTGCAGCCACATTTGGACTAGCCACCAAGGTCCATTAACACATGATATTTCACCCCCAGTGCGAATTTGACAGACAACTTTGTACATCATATGATAGACAGCTCCTAAGAGGTATTTCCCAAGAGGAAGCAGGGCACCAATGGTTAATCTCTCAGCCATTACCATATGATTCAGAGTTGGCTCATTAGATTTACCACAAAAAACAAATCTGCATAGCCACATATTCATGAAGGCCTTATATTCCTTGTCAGAAACTGAACCTGAAGACATATAGGTCTGGATATGCTTGATCCAACCATCACCTGTTTTTACTGCTTTCTGGTTGCTACCAAGCTTATAATCATAAGGTTGAACGGGTTCAGTTATATTCAGGCCAGTCATCATAAAGACATCGGCTAAAGTGATAGTCATTGGGCCATGACCAAAAATAAATGCATTGGTGGCGTCGGACCAGAAGTGAGAGGCGGCAATTAGAAGAGATTCATTTCTGTACATACCGGACAAGGATAGTTCCAGGCAATGTTGAATATCTTGACTTTCCCATGATGCTCCATGTTTTTCAGATATTCTCCTGTACCAGTTCCTCCAACCAGTAATCGCAGGATACGGCCAATTCTTGAAAGAGCTTGGCCAAGAACTGGGC
>DXKC01062329.1:0-11819 GCA_031170775.1 Cymbopogon citratus
TGATAAATATTTTAATAGAAATAAGAAGTCAAAGTTGTACTTTGGAGACCGTGTCGCTGTCCTAAACGACAAGTTTTATGAGTACGGAGGGAGTACAACACAGGAAGAACACACATAGTCCAGTTCCAAAGTTTCTGAATAATAACCCAATGATCCATTTGCAAAATACATAGGATGAATGCACGTGCAATATATGAAGCAATAAGTTATTTAGCTCATAGGTGGGCTATTTATTAACAGTGAAAAGTTGCTGTGTTGTGATCTGATTCACATGAATTTTTTTTCCATCTTGCCACAACAAACTCCCAGAGCCAGCAAGAGATGGTGACTTAACACCCACTGGAATAGACACTGAACTGGATACAGCAACCGAGCAACAGGATACAAGTTTCAGCACTATTCAGTGTCAACTAGAAGCCCAGCAAAATAATCAACAGTTTTTATTAGCAGCCTAGACTGTACTAGTACTAGCAGCACATAATCACCTATCATTGATATCACATATCCCCTAAAAATCCACCACGATTCATCCCCCATCAACTCTAGTGAGTCAAGATGCAAGGGCGTTTGCAAAAAATAGATATTGATAACAAAGAACCGTCGGGGTGTTAGGGGGGAAGTCCATCACAAGGAGTGATACCTCAGATTCGGCGCTTCGAATCCTGCAAGAGGAGAAAGGCTTTTACTTACTCG
This sequence comes from Cymbopogon citratus, assembly GCA_031170775.1. Lineage (NCBI taxonomy): Eukaryota > Viridiplantae > Streptophyta > Magnoliopsida > Poales > Poaceae > Cymbopogon > Cymbopogon citratus. The sequence continues at coordinate 694 of DXKC01062329.1, forward strand.
TAACGTGTCATACTCATACCCCAAGTGAAAGATCTCGAAGGGAAGCAGATTCGAATGAAGGAAAACTAAGCAAATACGTACCGAAGACGTCGGCGACGAGGACGACGGCGGCCTTGGAGTCCTCGGGGCCGGCGACGTAGGCCTTGAGCCCGCCGAAGCTGTCGACGACCTTGCCCTCCCCGGAGGACGGGTTCAGGGCCGGCGGGTTATCGCAGCACTGAGAGCTCGCCATCCGTCCCTCTTCTCCTTCCCTCTTCCCCTCGGGGGATCGTGGTAGTGGTTGAGCAAGCTGAGGACCGACCGGAGGCTAGATGCGAGCGGAAGAGACGAGACGGATGCAACTGAAAAGGGGAGACAGAAATGGCGACCACAGCGGGACAGCCAGAGGATGCCGTGGTCGTTTGGAACTTTCTACCGAGATCCGACGGATAGCGAGCGGCGATTCGTTATTCGAAGCTTTGCTTGAGCGGGGCGAGCCGAGCGGACGGCGGACGGAGAACGGACAGGGACGGCGTGCGGCCGGCAGGTTCGACACGAGGACACGACGCGGACTGGAACTGGAGACGGTTCGACACTACTAGCGGATTTTTTTTTTTTTGACAAATGGCTAACATTAATTAACTAGCAGCAACATGCTGCAAAGAGAATACAACGTTTTGGTTTTACATTCGAGATAGCCTCAGTGCAAGGACAGAACTCTACATGACATGAGTTTTTACATGTGAAGTTGCTGGAAGAGGAAGCTGTTGCATCCTGCCTAAAAGCAAGACTGGCTAAAGCATGAGCTTGGGAGTTCTCCGTTCTAGGAATGTGATGCACCTGAGTTTCCATACATGAAGATAATCCAATGAATTCCTGAATATGTCGGTTGCACCTCCAATCTGGAACTGTCTCCTGATGATTGTTGAGATGATCAGCCAGCACCTTACTGTCAATGAAGAACTTCATACTACCTCCGTACCAAAATAGATGTCATTCTCGCTTCCCGAGAAAAACACGTTTTCAAAATACCGACAATTATATATTAAAATATATAAATATTTATGATAAGTAATTAGTATCATTGAAAAGATCTTGAAGTCTAGTTTTTTAACAAATTTATTTGGAGATATAAATATTGCACATATTTTCTACAAATCTAGTCAAAGTTGATAAAGTTTTACTGGCACGCTTCCCATAACGTCAACCTTTATGGGACGGAGGGTGTATGTTTCATTTGAAGTAAGGCTGCATTTTTTGCTGCCTGGCTCAGGGCAGCACTTTCTGCCTCCAAGACAGAAGAGCAGCTTGTCACTTTTGCCGTGACATATAGGCTTATTTTTCCTGAAGGGTTGGAAATGTGAATTCCCAGCCCAGCTTCCCTTGATGAGAAGCTGTGATCATCCGGAGTAATAGCTGCATCTGTGTAGCATAGAGAGGTGTCTGCTAAATCTGGCTGAGCGTAACAGCCAAGATTAGCCAATTGCACCAGCTGACAGAGAAGGGAAGTGCCTCCCTTCAAGTTCCGTTGTTGTTTCCCTGCATAGACATGATAAACAGATTTGTTCTTTTGAAGATTGTTGACAGGGTGTGAGGGAGCATCTGAGCTGGAGATTGGATCATCTCCAAGCTCCAAATTCATTACCCTGATGTGAGCTCGGGCAGCATAATGGACCTGCAAAACAGACCAGCGACGTCCACAGAAGCGAAGCTCATTTCGAGCTTTCCAGATGTACCACAGCGTGGTGAGGAGGCTAATCATGTGAGCCTCCTTGGTTTGTGGAGTGATCAACGCAGCAAGTGCGTTTTGAACCCCATCTTGCTCATTGGGTAGAGCAGAAGAACGAAGAGGTGGCTTGGCAGAGAACCACACAGCTCTTGCAAAATCACAGAAGAAAAATATGTGAGAATCATTTTCCTGCAAACCACAACGAGCACAATTTTTGTTAATTTTTGCGCTCAAGCTCCCTGCTCTTTGACCAGTTGCAAGAGCACAGCGCACCAATCGCCAAAGGAAGGTTTTGATAACCGGAGAAAGGGATTTGATCTTCCAGGTTCTGCACAGCAGGTGCAGTGATTCAGAAGATAAACTTCTGGGACCCTGCAATGGTAGAGCAACCTGCATTTGATTGTTGAGAAAGCGAAAAGCTTCCTTAGTGGTGCATTCCCCTTTTTTAGAGGGAGCCCAAATAACCATATCATCAGAATTAGAGGCAACAGTATCAATTTGTGTAATGCAATTAGTGGCCTCATCATCGAAGATAGCAGCAATTAATTCATGATCCCATGAGGAGGTGCCCTGTTTCCACAGATCAGAGATAGTGCTAGGTAGAGGTTTGACTGTGACAGGAGTGTTTAGGTGGTCATGAATGCTATCCCAAACTCTACACCAAGGTGTTGACCAAATGCTGGAAGAATCATTGAGCACTTGAATTTTACAATTATCAACAAGAGTTTTTTTAACAGACATAATTGATGACCAAAAAGCAGATTTGGAAGGAGGGTTAGGAGCATTCCAGAAGTTGGTGGAAGGATGGTATTTGGATTTCAGGATAGCTGAAAGATAAGCATTCTTACCTGTGGCTATTTTCCAAGCAGCATTAAGAAGCAAACTTCTATTCACCGTTTTGAGATCTCTTATTCCTAAGCCACCTTCTTTTTTGGGCCTGCAAATGTCTTTCCAAGATCTAAAACTGAAACCTGCAGATTCATTTTCATCCTGTATCCCACACCACCAAAATTTCCTAATGATGGAGGTAATCTTGGCGATAAACTTGTTAGAGAAAAGGATTGTGGTCATATAATAGATAGGGATAGAAGCAAGAACAGAGTTAATATAAGTGAGCCTACCAGCATGGTTGAGTTTATTAGCTTTAAGTTTGGTAAGTTTGGCTCTGAATTTGTTGATGATGAAGTTGTAAGCTCTAGATCTATCATTATGATTGAAAATTAGAGGGTGCCCTAAGTAATGGAGTTAGGCATGAGATTCTGAACAGGAAAAATACTCCTTACCTCTTGTTGACTGAGGGCATCAACATTTCTACTGAACACAATTGAAGATTTAGACATGTTAGGTGTCTGACCAGATGCGGAACAAAAATCATGTAAAACCGTTCTGATTCTATCAGCTTCATGTCTGTTAGCTTGACCACAAATAATAAGATCATCTGCAAAGAGCAAACAATGTATTCTAGGGCAGCTAGGCCCAAGAGTAATGCCCTTAATATTATGAGAGGCAGATAAGTCTTGAAGGGCTAAAGACAGCTCATTGACGGCAAGGATAAATAAGTAAGGAGAAAGAGGGCAGCCTTGCCTTATGCCACGATTAGGCCTAAAGGTGGGGGTGAGGTTGCCATTAATATTCACAGCCATCGTCGTGGTGGATATACAGTTATAAATCAAATGAATGAAATGATCTTTAAAACCTTAACGCTTAAGAGCCGACACAATGAAGTGCCATTCAATACGATCAAAGGCTTTAGCAAGATCAACCTTTAGTAAAAAAGCCTTTTGTTTCCAATTTTTTAGATTAAAACTGTGAATGATTTCCTGAGCAATAATAATATTAGAAGCAATGTGCCTACCTTGAATAAAAGCAGACTGAGTGGGATGGATGATATGAGGCAAGTGAGCTTTGATTCTATCAGCTAGGGATTTAGCAATAATCTTGTAAGCGACATTGCATAAGCTAATGGGCCTATAATCTTTAATAGTTTCAGGAAGTTTGACTTTGGGAATCAAAGTGATATGAGTTCTATTAATATCAGCAGGTAAGGTTCCAGAATTATAGAATTGAGTAACTAAGTTATAAACATCCTTACCTGACCATTCCCATGAAGACTTGTAGAAGCTAGCAGTAAGACCATCAGGGCCGGGGCAGCATTGTTTCTCATATTTTTGATGATGGTGTGGATTTCCTCCATGGTCGGGGATGAATTGGTGAATAGATCTTCTTGTAAGTCCTGATCCTCCTGAACATTGATATGCCACTGTTGTTCCTGGTCACTTGTGTTAGCATTAGAGGAAAAAATGTCCTTGAAGTAATTGGTGACTGCAGAAGCAAGTTGATCTTGGGTAGTGGCATGGGTACCATCAGGATTAAGCAGGTGGGTGATGGTATTTCTTCTGGATCTTTTGATAATTGATTGGTGGAAGAAACTGGTATTCCTGTCCCCAGCAACAGACCAGTTCTTTTTATATCTTTGTCTATGGTAAGCCGCTTCTTTAGCTAGTAGGTTCTCATGCTGAGAGATGAGATGCTGCTGGAGGCTGGGATTTTGCTGGTTGGGAGGAAGCATCTGGAGTTTGAGCAGTTGATCCTCAATTTGCTGGAGCATGTCAGAATTTTTGGGTTTGGTTTTTTGCCATCTTTGAAGATCCTTAGCTAGAAAGAAGGTTTTGAGGTGAAAAGGCCTGTGAGCAGATTTCTGCCAACTAATTTTTGCCACATTCTCATATTCATCATCAAGGAGCCACCAATTTTCAAACCTGAAATGCTTAGGAGATCTCTTCCTGTGGGAATTCAGCATGGCAATAATGGGAGCATGATCACTTCTAAACATTGGTAAGTGGTAAATCATAGTATGAGGAAAAACAGAGCACCATTCAGCATTAGCCAGAAATCTATCAAGACGCTCATAAGTTGGTCGAGAGTCAAACCTTCTGTTGGTCCAAGTGTAAGCTGGTCCATTGTAACCCAAATCAAAGAAACCACAATCTTTAACAAGACTACAGAAGGTGGAAATTAAACGAGGATTAGCTGGAGTGGGTCCAAGCTTTTCCTTTGCATCCATAATGTTGTTTAAATCACCCATACAAATAAATGGTAGGTTCTGATGCATTAAAACAAATGAGCGAATTTTCTTCCAAATCCAAGCAGTTTTGAGATGATGTGGATCACCATACACACAAACTAGCCCGACATTCTTCCTAATCGAACTAATATAACAACGAGCTAAAATATAAAAGCGACAGGAATCAACTACATCCAGTTGAACTTGATCTCTAGATAAAAGCCACAAACCACCTGATAAGCCTTCAGCTAAAACAATATGAACATTGTCGAGGTTGAATCTATTTATTAAATTGGTTCTAGAGAAACGATTAGTTCTTGTTTCAGAAACTAGGTAAATGCCCGTGCGTTGCTACGGGTTTTAAAATTCAACGATCCTGCTCCCTTAGTCCTCAAAATTTGTCTATTGATTGGCATTCTGTTAATAAAGCAAAAACAAAATATGTAACGATATATAGAACTGATGAATGAGAAAAAAAATCACCAAATAATACATTGTTCTGACTGGATTTCCCGGCACCCATGCTGACAGACAGGTTTTACCGATCACCCATACAGACATAGTTAAGTTCTTCAATCAAGAAATGGAAGGCACCCAAGTCTGCATTTACATATACTGTAGTGCGCCAAATTCTGCAGTCCTCTCAGCTTATCTGAAGCTGACTCCCTTCCTAGATCAATGAAGACGTATGAAAATACAATAAGCACAAGCCGCAATCTTCTCAGAGCAATACTGATGAATGTAACTCAAAGGAAAAAGAAGCAAAAAATCATGGACTTTTTTTTACATTTAATTTCAGCATTGTCCATCAGCACACAGTACCTACAACTCCTTCAGACAAAACTATATTACTTCAGAACTGATGTCCAAATATTGCAAGGCTTTTAAGATCTGATAACACAAGTTGACAAATAACAATTTCTCACTGATTATCTCTATTTCTAGATGCTAATGTTAATCAGAATTCGAATGCTCAAATTGGAAAAGGTAGATCACCTAGCTAGACATTAGAGCTAGGATTAACAGTATGCCAATCAAGGACATGGTTGGATTAAGGACAATGGTTGGTTTGTCCAACAACCTAGACATAAGACATGATAAAATTGGCTGCTATTGTACTGCATAGTTATCATAAAAAAACCAATTTCTACTCATGTAAAGCTATGGCCCTGGAGATCAGCTTTTCATCATAGGACTAACCATGTGTGCTAAAAGGTATATCACTCTTTGTACAGAATTTATGCTTAGTGTCAGCAGAAGTATCTTTGCTATCAGTAAGTTTCCAATATTAAGAACCTGCAGCGTAAGAATATATCCATTGTTAAATTAACTCATCATCGCAGATTTTCAAGAAAACAATAGAGCATGCTATTTCAGAAGACAAATAATATCATACCAAAAGATAACCCTGCTATAGTAGGTTTTATCTAGTGCAAGTTCTAGACAATTGAAGAATAAATTAATATTTTCAGTAAGTGTGAAATCTTGATTTTAATCTAGATTTGTATTGACACATAAATGTAGTACGACATCTCAAGCAAAAATAAGGTAATTTAGCCACTGCTTTCATTTGAGTACACGTGCACCTGTCGTTCTGCATCAATCTTATGAGCACAAGTTATATCTCCATGGCGGACAGAGAGTTATATATGAGCATAAGTTGACATTGCCATTTCAGGAAGGGGCACTTGTAGTTCTTCACATCACCAACAAGAGACAAGCACGTAGACCTGCAGCATTGCCAAGGAACCAAATCACCAGTGGAAGGATAAGGACATCTCCTGTTACTGCTAGTACAGATATGGTCTGCTTGCAGTCAACTTGATTGTCAGTAGGTTCAGAGGACAATTCCACAGGAGAAACTTAAGCTCGTGAATAGTTAGGATCACTTCCGTTGATCAACCCTGAACTAACCACCAAGAAAGCAATATAAGGCAACCAAGAGCTTATCCTTTCATTTGTAGACCAATGGTTTGTTGTGTGCCTGATAAATAGATTAGGCAAATAGATTAAGCCTGACATGGGAGAAACTCCAAGCATCATATAGTACCCTATATAACTTCTATGCAGGATGATGAACCAATGCATTTCTCTATTAAGGTTATTATGGTTCAGGAACATTAATCTGTACATGGTTGCATTACCCTCCAATTGACAAGAATTAACTGGACAATTTCCACTAATAGAAAGTGAGAGACCTCTGAATTTCCTTTGCTATCATAGCTCACCTCATGTTGGCAATTGTTTGATTTGTAGTTACTCACCAAATTCTATATTTACCTATAGCAGATTATTATGTTTCCCCTAGAGTATACTGCTCTGTAACTTAAATAAATATGTGTCCCACAGGAATTAAAAATAGATGTAGTGGTATCAGAAAGTGGAGGTTAACAATGAAGGGAAATCAGACAATTGACTCTATAGCGTTCCAAATGCTTCCAAATATTATTAACTCTATGCAGCATTCTGAAATAGACAATTGATTTTGCACCCAGCTGCAGCAAGCTATATAGCATGCTAATACACAAGTGCAATTTGATTCTTCTAAATGCTTACCAAATCACTGAGCCCTGAGCAGTGTCTTGTTTCATTGTATACAAAATAAGGTCTGACTGAAAACAGCTCAGTGCTACAGAAGGAATTTTCCCATTAAAGAACATTCGGTGCCACCTTCAGCAAGGCAATGAACAAAACAGAGAGATGGTGCCGAGGTACAGAAACATGGTACCTGGTATCTAAGTTATGACATATCGTTTGCTTATTCGTCAAGCTAGTTGAGCAAAATATGGAAAATGGAAAGAACCCAGTTTATCAACCACAATGGAAGACAGATTCAGCGATAAAGGCTCTCAGATCGCAAGTTCTCAGCAATCTGTCTCCCAGCGATCCCCATTCTCAAGCAATTTCTCCTTGTCGTACAGCAGTCCCTGCATGCATGCTGAGGCTTAGCTGCAAGACATCAAAAGCTTAAGATAAAATCTACAGTGGAATCAAGTAGTTTACCTCTTGTGTCTCAGTAGCAAACTCAAAGTTAGGTCCCTCAACAATAGCATCGACTGGGCAAGCTTCTTGACAGAACCCACAGTAAATGCATTTGGTCATGTCAATATCATATCTGTGATGAGATAAAAGCAACACAAGTTCAGATTAAAGTTTAATTGCAGAACACAGTGAGTAAATCGTAACGTCTCAGAGCGTGCTCACCACGGAAGCGGGGACTCAGAGGACCCTTCTCAAACGGATAGTTAATCCGCAATGTGGTGAGATAAAAACAGTCAATGCATGCAACTATAGTACAGATAACATCATATGACAAATTCACCACTTAATATAATGTTTCTGCCAAAGAAGTACTTGAGAGTTAGCATCAAGACACGGACCATTTCAGTCAAAAACAATGTATTGATGCTCCTTTCAAAGACTGAAACAAGAAAATCAAAATAAGAGTGGGGAAACAAGAAATACCTCAGCAGCAATAAACAAAACTCCCAATGATCATACTCTTGTCCAATGCACAGAAAAACATCATCAGAAACTCACCAGCATTCCAATCTTTTGCGACATCTTTCGCAAGCTGTTCTTTCTCCTCATCCTCTAGTCATTAAGTAGGATTAAACACTCAGAAACAGTAACACTGAGCAAATACAAATTCTGTATGTAAACACATAGGAGGACATGGAAATCCAAGTGTGAAGAAATACAGCTCACAGTAATCTGCCTAATCACTCATCGACTTCAAATGTGAAGTTTAAAACAGACCATCCAACAAACAAACCAAGACGGCAAGGCGTAGCTTCATATTTGAAAATTTCATGTTGGCTGAAACTTGGAAGTCAAATTTAACTGGTAACAAAAAACTCATCTTGAAAAGTTTCATACACTACTCCTTCACACTGCCGAAGGTACCAACACCCATCAAAAGAGAACTAATTGCAAATCAGACCCTCATATAGAACTGCGCTGAATTATCCTCATCAATTTCTGATTTCAAGTTCACCAGTCTGTCCTATTTGAGCATTTCATGTTGATTGAAACTTAAAATACATACAATCAATCAATCAATAACCCAAGACCAAAACATTCCATATATCCCTTAATTCAGTGCTCTTGCACACTACTCTTAACATATAGGTAACCAGCGCAACATGAATCGCATTATTTTTGTGGCTCCAATACTGGCAAACAGCCCAATAGAAAGGGGGGAGAGTAGTGACCTTTGAACCGCTTGGGAATCCCCACGTTCATGTAGGTACGGAGGTGCCCCTGCATCTTCGACGCGGCCGGCCCGAGCTGCGCCTGCAACAAACACCAGCACCACAGAGTCACACACGCATCCCCAACGCCAGCACCCAGGAATGACGAGGCCCTCGATCTGAGAATCCGCGAGCGGATAGAGAGGATCTGGACTCCGGAAGCGCCGGGCACGGGGGGATAGGTCTAGGGATTTCGTACCGTCTGCCTCGCGCGGAGCGCCTGCGCCGGCTGCCGAGATAGGAGCAGCGCCATGGTGGTGCGTCAAGACCTCGACGGCGACGAAGCGGCGGAGGCGATGGGCTCGAAGCGGAACGGAACGAGCGAGGTGGAGGCGTGGAGCGGCCGGTGCTGGGCGACGGAGTGAGCGAGGGAGCGCCGGATCGATTGGGAGGTGGGGAGTGCCGGTTGCTTTTTGAATCGAGGGCGAGGGAGCGCCGGCGGTTTCACGCGGAGGCGAGATGGGGAGTGCCGGGTGCTTTTTTGAATCGAGAGCGAGGGAGCGCCGGCAAGTATCACGCGGAGGCAAGGTTGGAGTCGGGGGCGGGGTGAATACGATGACCTCCGACGCTTTTTAGTTGTAGAGATAAAGATTACCTGTGCATCAGAGGCAGCAATGAGACGGGATAGATGGCGCATCTTTGGACTGTCAAGGCTCCCGCCTACGCCTTGACAGTTCCATGAGAGGAAACTCATGGCGCCCGTGGCGCCTTGTGGGCTGGCGCCAATGCCCTGGTGACGAATCCGCAGCTGGCTACGACAATAGAGGCACAGGTTGACGGCCTATCAGCAAATTGGCGACGAGATGTTCCCGAACTTCCACCGAACCAGGCCACCAACACCTAGCAGCAAGCAGATGAAGTACAGGCAGAGGCACAGCACGATGCGGTCAGAGGCAGCACCGGAAGCCGACTCCCGACGAGCTCCTACCCGGAGAAACCGAATCTCGAGTCTTGTCAGGCTGTAGGTAGACCCAGACGGACCGCACGCAACGCGGAGCAAAGGCGTCGTCGCACTTGTGCCTGGCAGCGAGGCCGGTCAGCGGCCACTCGCGACGCAGAGCAAGGGCAGCGGCGAAAGGACGAGATGATGCGAGGTAGCTGAGCAGCAATAGGAAGAATCAGGGAGCAAGAGTCTGGACAGAATCGACGAACGCGGAAGAAGATAGGTGAAGCAGGGGTACACAACGATGGGGAACAAGCCAGCCGAAGCAAAGAACTGGGAGGAAACAGGAGGAGCGGGAATGGAACAAGGATTGGAGTACACCAGAGACGGAATAGGAGAGGGATTGAGGCGGATTACGAATTGGGGACTGGTAAGAAACTGACGAACAACAGGAAGTCTCACCACACAGATCTTCGAAAGGACGAAATTCCAGGCAGGGAAAATTGGGAGAGCGGATAGATCAGGCAAGGAGGAGTAGATTAGCGGTCTGGATTGGCGTGGATTCAAAACGAACAAGGAGATCAGATGGGAGAGGGATAACGGCTACAGGAGCCAAGGGTGCCGGCAGTCCGCCCAGAGAGTTCTCATCCAATGCAAAAGTTATTCCCTTCAGCCCCCTAGCGGATTTGGGTCGCAGGCCACGTTACAAGTGGGACGCTCAGCTGGTGTGGCCAGTCGTCCACACGACTGATGATCTACGCGCAGAGTCGTCGGGCCTGATTCCTGAACCGATGGGGACGTGATTGGAACCGGCAACACCACGTCTGTCGTCTAGCATATAGCGTCACTGCTGATACAATCTTCTGGTATTTTCTATAAAAAAAAAATCGGTTAATCTGCTGCGCTGGCTTTTTTTTAAGGCACAGTAACGTCTCTTTAGACGCAGAAATTTGATACAAATTGTACAAATATTTTATCAAAATAAATTATTTAAAGAAAACTAGAAAAACTGTATATTTCAAAAAAAAAGATGTTGTAGACTTGTAGTTGTGGTTAATTTGAATTTGTGATGTAAGGGCCGACTATTATGGATATGTTTGTTTATCTACTTCCCGGACCTAAACGTGGACGGTGGAGAGCTTCACGTTTGGATCCATCAGTGACCTAGTTAGTGCAATATCAAAACACACACATACTGGCCAAACCTAACTCCTAAGA
>DXKC01062815.1:0-12479 GCA_031170775.1 Cymbopogon citratus
CCTATTTTCTCTCTAGTTAACTGCAGAACAGCGACCAGCGACCGGTTTGGCCCTGGTTCAGGCACTTTGGATCCAGTTCTTGTCCGGTTTTTGACTCTAGCACGTGGGGGACTTCACCATCGACCTACATAGGTCGGTTGCATGCACTTGGAGCATCCTAGCTGCTGGTTCAATGACGGTTTGATCCTATTGTGGCCATTCTACATCACGCGGATTGATGAGGTGGCATTGGAGTAGCCCCTACTTCATCTCCCGCCTATAAATACCCCCTTACTCCCTTATTTGTAACACACACTCTACACAAAGCTTCACTCTCTCATTCTATTAGTAGTAGTAGTGTCCCTCTGGTGGTCTCTCTCCTCCAGTTGTAGAGAGGCGAGTTCGGGAGAAGAGCCAGGCCTGTTGGTGTCTCTCCTGCCTTCTACCTCTCCAGGTCTTGTAAGTTCGGCTTAGGTTTGAATATTTAATTGAGCATTCGGTCATATTATTAAAGTATTTACTGGTTCCTTGCTTACTACTTAGTATTTACTATTTGTATTTATTTACTGTGTAGTATATACTTGTGGGAGTGCCTTGCTTTGCTAGCAAGTAAGGTAGTAATTAATAGTGTAGACGTGGGGTCTAGGCTAGTAATTACCCTGGTTTGCATTCAGTTCAAAGGATTGCAGTGGTAGCCGGCAGGTGGTGACAGCCCTGTCCGGCCTACGTATTCCACCACGTTAGTTCTGTTCTGTAGGACTTAGGGGTGGACTCGCCTGCTCTTGCGAGTTGGTTGGTCCCAGGTGCCCGAAGTAGATCACTTTACTAATAACTATCCTGCTCAATTATCTAGAAGACCTGCGTTGTATCGATCAAGTGCCTCTCTATTCATCACCCTTGTTACATCATCACTACCCTTGGACATCTTGGCTTTAGATTAGGACACTTCACGTTCCCTGTGAAAATCGATACCTTGGAATACTCTCGGGTGAAAGCTACATCGGTATCCGTGTGCTTGTGGATTATATCTGTTAGGCTAGGATTTGCCAACTAAGGCCAAAAATAGAATGTCACATGATGGTTTTTATGATCGTCATGGATAAACTGGAGGGCAGCTATAGGAAGAGGCTATGGTGACGAACTGAGCCATCATAGTTTTGTTGCCACGTCAGCCATTGCCATGTCATTTGGTTATGTTGGATCTGACGTGGCAGCCACCTTGCCACATCATCAAGGCCCATTTTCTCCAATTAGGCCCATGTTTTATGTATTTTTTATTTAGTTAGGCCCATATTTTAGTAGACACTATTGGGCTAGCCCAATTGCATGGTAGAATTGGCCCATTGTGGCCCAAAACATATCAGCAAAAATTGAAATTCAAATTGCACTAGATTCAAATTTAAATGGACACCAATTTCAAATTGACAACACATTCAAATTTAAATTCACATGCTTCATATCATCACAGATGACCACATATCACATAAATATGCAAGGTCCCCTCATCACATACAACTAAATATAGTTTTACACATAAAGTTTGACACAACCAAGCATCCATCATGGTCAAAGACCATGCTGCAGTTCACATACAGCAGCAGTTCACACATACATGGATACAATTCAAAGAACATGCATCCATCACCAAAAGCCATGCATGCACAGGTCAAAGACCATGCTGCAGTTCACATATAAATAAGTTCACAGCCACCAGTTCAGCCAAAAGACGCAGCCATCCATCACCAAAATAAGCAGCCAACAACAAATTGCATCAGCCGATAACCCAAGACAAACTTATTGTGTTGCTTGGCATCCTGGAACCATGGACATCAAAGACTTGATCAATGCATCAATGTCAGCTTGCCTTTTCTTCGACTCCTCTTCTTGCTTAGCCCTCTCCTCTTCTTGCTTAGCCCTAACTGCTTCTGCCTCATGGAATTTCTTCATCATTTCTTCCATTTGCTGTAGTTGAGCCTTGACAACCTCCCTAAGATCACTTGATGCTTGTTTCTCCACCACCAGTTCCTCTTGTAGGTCACGCTCACCATTACCACATGTGGCATTGCTTTGGAGCCCCACATTTACAAGAAACTTGTTCTTCTTAGTTTTCTAAACAAGAGCCTGAGAGACCACATCAGTCACATCCTTTGGTTGAAGACCATCATCAATAGGTTCATTCAGCTTCTCCTCTATTTCAGCCTATCAGCAGAAGAGACATAGATGGGTCAATGATCAAGACATATGAACCTAATGTATCATCAGATTGTGAACTAAGTATGATTTTACTTACAACAAGAGATTGAACTACAGGAGCAAATCCTTTCTTTTTGCTATAGTGCATCTCTTTAAATAGTTCCAGTGCATTTGGTGGTTCATTTTTATACTTGTCCGCCTGAAAAAAAAACAGAAAAGGACACTCTAAAAAATGTTGCTGATTCCTATGTATTACTAACACAGATAACAAGGCAGATTTTTGTTAACCAAGCAACAAGCAGCAGATTTTTGTTAACTAACACAGATAATGTTGCTGATTCTATGTATTACTAACTTAGATAACAAGGCAGATTTTGAAAACCAAGCAACCAGCAACATGAATCCAACGTCTGTCCATAAAAGATCGGACACCACAAATATACTGAGGGGTAAACAGAGCACCATGAATCCAAAGTATGTCCATCTACATAAAAAATTGCAGGAAAAATAGATCAATCTAACCTAGAATTACAGCCACTACATCAACTAAGAAACTACAACACTAATTTAAACAACGCATCCAAATACATACTGATCCAAATCAGTTCAGGCAAGATCTGTGGAGGTGGGCAATGATGGATCCCTACAGGGGCCTTGAATGAGCCACAGCCGCGGCTGTTCCTCGGTATCTCCTGCACAGCGGCCACCGTGCCACCACTGTAGCAACAAGGACAACCGACAGACGGCATGGACAAGGACCACACGACCGGCACGGACAGCGGCGGCTGGCAAGGACAGGGGCAGACGGCGCGTACAGGGGCGGCCGGCGCGTACAGGGACGGCCGACAAGGATAGGGACGGCCGACAAGGACAGGGGCGGGCAGTGAGGTGTGGGGCGGCGGCTGGCCGGCGAGGGTAGGGCGGCGAGCGGCCAGGAAGGGCAGGGGCGGCAAGCGCCTGGCATAGACAGCGGTGTGAGGACGGCCATGGTCTGGAGACTCGATGGAGACGGTCACGATTTCCTTGAACTAAAAATCCCTAATTTGTTTTAGAACAGTCAAAAAAACATGTAACTAAAATGTCAAGCGAAACCGGGTCCAACTAGTTAGCTCGTGCTGGTGGGACTCAGAGCGCCACGGTTCGATTCCCAGCAGGAGCATGTTTTTTGGCATTTACCTTCCTCCCACCCTTCTCTCTTTACATCTCTCACCGACATGTGGGTCCCACCAGCCTAGCGTCCACTCAGCATGACACGTAGGAACGACGTGGACGCTCAGATCAGCAAGACACGTTGGATGCTCTATCTGTGACCTTCGAATGATTTTGTCATGGATGACCAAAATGATTCATGATGTCTTGTTATGACGATAATTTAACCAATCATCACATATTTATCACCATGGATTTGGACCGTCACAGATGACTATATTCTGTGATGATTTGTTAGAAGGTCACAATTAAATCATCACGCAAAGCCAAATTTTTTATAGTGCTTACTCTTCATGCCCCTATCATCCCCCATACAGCTCCAATACACGCACCCTGCAACCTTCGAATCCCGACCCGAACAGATAACTAGCTTCGCGGTCAGAAGGACTTATCCGACCAGCTAAATGTGAGGCATGCATTCAAAAATGACCGAGGGAAACCATTGAACAGTTTCTAAGTGACACAGATGGGATAAAACACACAAGACCTCCAGTCTTGTCCTCAACACCAATCCCGCCCGATCTCGATTTATTACTTCCACATGGTTATTTCTCAACATCGCCATTCTCAACCAACCATCATCATGTAACCACCTATAGCTCACGGATGACAGGAAATCACCCGACTTCTACCGTCTAAGCAGGGCTAAGCATTGCAGCACAATCCTATACTTAACAGGTAAAGGATATAATAAGTAGCCAAGAAAGTAAAGTAATGCAGCAATGGTTAGGAACAACACCTATAACTTAATGCATAAAACATATTAAAAGGACTCAAAATATATTTTAGCAAACCATGGGAGTTAGAATGCTCTGGGGCTTGCCTTTCAGGAACGAGGAAGGGTGATGGTCAGCACACTCTGGTAGGTCAACTCCTGGATCCTCCTCGCCTAGCTCCTGGGGTGGCACGTCCTGCTAGTCGTCCTCTCCTGGAGCTTCTAGATCCACAGCTGTCCCTCGTCCGGCAATCCTGTATGCATGCATGTGCATAAGTAACAAGAATGCATATGTGATGATGACACATGATGATCATGAATGCTTTAGTATGAATGAATAATTCTGAATGATGATTTGATCATAATTACTTTGATTTTACTGAGTATGTGCATATCTCTTCTGCAGTAGAGAGATTTTACAACAAACAAGCCTCTACTACCACTATAAAACAATTATAGCTAACATAAAGCAATTATAGCTACACAATTTGTACTAACAACTTTCTAGACCAGAAACATCTCACTAACAGATCCTACTTACATTAATGATACAAAATAATCACATGAAATGACAAGAATTACACCACAAAGCTTAATCAATTCTTAATTTAAAAATAGGACAGAATTGCAACACATATTTTGACAGTACAGAAAATTCTATAAAAATTAAAGTAGAAAGAACAGGCAATGTAAAGACTACCATAAAAATTTCAGCTTAACAGTAAGTACTTTGTGCTACAAAAAAATCACAAGCAGTTACATAAAACTAGGTATGAAAATACTTTGTACAGTGAGAAGTGTCAAACAGCAGATTTTATATTTTTATTAGTTACTTCTTAGAACAAGAGCAGTCCATAAAAATTACCAAGCATTTTTATTCATATTTACTATTTATTACACATTTATTATTTTTCTTAGCAATAATAGCATGAAAACTGTACAGCGGAATACTTGCATGCAACATAGCAGTTTTATATTTTTCATAGGAAAAGCATCTCATAAGAAGACCAACAAAATTGGTTTCACAATTTTCTGACACTCCTACAAACAGATATGAATTAAATAGTGTTTAATGCATTTAACATTAATAATTCATTTTAAACAAAGTTACATAGAAAAGTATTTCAAAACTGACATTACATATTTTTATTTGGTGGTGCTCATCAAGACAAACTCAGCAAAACTTGGTTCACTCGATTTGGATCAAAAATGAGTGAGATATGAATTTTCAAAGATCAAAAAGCAAATTTGGAAAAACATTGTTCTTTTAAAATGAAACCCTAAATGCTACGGGTACCTAGACCTGTGCCCACTGAGTCACTGGCGGTCGGGCCAAAATTGCTAGGTGCACCCGAACTAGTGCACCAGGGCCGGCAGTGCCATGCCACTGGCGCGCGGGACCCAGGTCAAGCCGGGCCCACCTGTCACCCTCATGGGACAGGAGACGGCGTTGACCGGCGAGAACTTGCCGGCGGCGAGGTCTCCGGCGGTGAGATCGGCACCAACGGGTTTGTCTCATCGCCGCGAACACTGTGTGGGGTGAAGTGCAAGTAGTGGTGGCCGTTTGGCACGGCGGCGCCGTGCGATGGCGAACGGCAGCGCGGTGTGGTGGCGAGGACGGCGACGACGGCCGCAAAGCGATGCGCAAAGGCGCGCATCGGCTTGACAGGATCACGGCAAAGCGAGAGAGGTGGCCCAGGGCCCTAGCGACCCACGGCAGCAAGCTCCGGTGCCATGCATGGCGGCGGCGCCAAGAGCAGATCCGACGGCGAGGTCCGTCCTGGCGAGGACGAAGCGCCTTGCTTCGATTCAACTTAGCACGAGCTAGAGCACCCTACGAGCGACGTAAATGCGCAAGAAACAAAGAAGAACAGCGACGGAAAGAGTAGCAGCGAGCTCGAAGCGACGGCGGCCATGGCGGCCAAAAAACACGACGGGGAGAAAACCGGCCGATTGGCCCTCACCTTCCGACGAAATGGCAAATCAATGGGTCTAGAAGGTGGCCTAAGTCATGGCGGAGCTCTTGGGTGGCCTAGGGGAAGAAAATGGCGGAGCGGGATGGTGGTTCTTGGCCGGCGCGCAGCGGCGGAAATGGAGCTCCGCGGCGGCACTCGGTTTTGGCGAGGAAAAGAGATGAGAATGAGGAGGAATTAGGCAGGAGTGGGTGCGGGAGAGAGTAAATGGGGCGCTGCTTGCCCCGACCAGGTTCATTGAACCTCCAGCTGAGCAGCATGGCCAGTCAGGCACCGCCCACTTCCGCCGATGTACGGACGCCATGCGGCGCGCGAGGACAAGGACGGGGGCGAGGCGAGCGCGGTCAGGAGTGGGAGCGGTGCATGCTGGCTGGGCATCACGGCTGCGTGCTGTTCGGCGTGGGCGGCAGAGCAGCGAGCAGCGGCGATCGCCGGTGGATGGACGCCACGCGGCGAGCGTCTACCGGGCGCGTGGGTGAAGGAGGAAGAGGAATAGGAGAGGTGAGGCTAACATGCGGACCCCACGGATTCAAATGTACTGAAAAGGAATCTTCATATTTTGAAAATTATGCCAAATTTGAAGATGGTGCAAAAATAAGAATTGTTCCTCATAATGAGTAGAGAATTTCATCTTTTAGGGTCAAGGTCAGATTATGCACAGAATTTGAATTATAAAATTCAATTCAAAAATGCATAAAGAAAATAGGAAAATCAATTAAAACCCATTCTGTTTTTGGTCTTTTTGAGCACCTTCTATTCATTTTCATGCAAAGCCATTTTAACAAAGTTTGTTCTACTCGACAAGATGCACACTTTCTATTAAAGGTCCAAGTTCAGAAAATGATCCTAGCTAGCACTTTCTAAACAAACAAACAAAAGTCAATTATGCTCAACTAGTATTAATAAATATTTCAGAGCACAATTAGGTTTGGTGATTAACATAAAAAGTGCTCTATTAAGCATAACAAGCACACTTATATGATTATCTAACCATGGAGCACAAGATTGCAAGTGTTGGCTATAGAAATAATATCTAGGGTGCAATTTGAAGGAAAGCAACACTTGTCATTTCATGCAAATAAATGCTTATGCTCAAATGGTGCTTATGCAGAGAAATGCAGGTGTTAACAGTAGCTTAACACCGGAGGTGTTACAGAGTGGACGCCGCCACCAGGGGTGAGCACAGCTGCCGCAGGGGAGACTGAAGCCATGGGAGCCGCCACCGCTGTTAGAGCCATGCTTGACGCGCTTTACTCCCTCCCGCTCGGCCGCACCGCAACGCCCCAGCCGGGCAGCTCTATCTTTTCTTGGACATACGTGCTGATGAGAGGACGCTGCTGAGCCACGTGTGCACACGTCCTCCTAGCCCTGGGCTTTGAGTTTAGTGAGCTCCAAAATATCACGGGCGCCCCAAGTCGTGTGGTGTGGTGGATAAGGCGTTTCTGCCGCACGACACTCATTGCTCGGCTCGGCTTTTTGCCCTCCAAAAATGGCCCCACTATTCACCTCACTCCGGCTACCGGTGCGCACTGTCGTCTCTCGCTCTACTTCTCCGCCGCAGGGCACGGTCCACGACGGCGTCCCTCGCCCAGCGTCACTCGTTGCGGTAGCTTGCTTCAAGAGGGAGCTGGAGCTTACTTATATGTAAACATTAAAATTCATTTGGAATTCTAAAGTTTGAATTTCAAAATCTATAAACTTAAAATACATATTGCGGGATGAAACAATTTCAAATAAAAAACTTTTCAACTACAAAGTTGTAGGTTGTATTGAGAACTACAATTTTCGTGTAGACCATGTCAACATTGTTGGTATTTCTTAATGAATGCAAAAGATTCCGCAAGCATACAGAATTATCATTGTAGCCTTCACCTGGAAGTATATTTTCCATAGAGAATGGAGGTATTCTCTTCTAGGTAATTCGTCCAAGGACAACACAAGGGAGAGATGGAAAGAGGGTAGAGATGAATTCCTATATAGCTTTTAGGTCTCAAGGATCATGATACTCTACTTCTACTTGCTTACTTTGGTCACTAGATTAGGCTTGGTCTACTAAGCCCTTCCGAAATATAGCTCTAAGCCGAACTTGGATGTGGGAGAATGCTAAGGATAGACAGGGCCACCAACCGAGAGTAAAGCTTCCTGTATATATGCTGCATCCTTCTTCCTCCCCGAGCCCGAGCTATTTGAAGCTCACTATTGCGAACACATGGTTTTTCCATAACCATTGTGTAGCATCTTTGTGTGTGTGATGAGCGATTGTCAACAAGGTCCAACACTTGTGGTTGGCAGTTGATCGATGGTTCTACTAATCCTGGACATAGGGTTATATGTCGAAACTTTGTCTTGTGTTGTGTAGGTGTGGAGTACAGAGGTGGTAGCAATGGTCAAGAGAAGGTCAAGCGGGGCATGTCGTGCTGACGGACCAGGAGCGGTGAAGGGCGGACATGGAGCTTGGACCGAGGGACCGGACGACCAGGTGCTAGCCGCGGTGGCTAACACTTTGGACATCGACAAGTGCAAGATGACATGGCCATGGCAGAGGATGCGTACGAGCTATGCTACTCGCGAGGAGGTTTGGTGGTTTGGCCTCAAAACCATCGGTGGGGGATGTGTACTGTAACACCTCTGGTGTTAAGCAACTAAAATTTGGCCATGTTATCACATGCATTGCAAAGCATCACATTTAGTGAACCTGGAAATGCATTCACTAAATGAAATTTCTATACATTGGTGGAATGTGTTTTACCCAACTAGGTGTGATGTGGCTTAATTATGCTTTTGAGTACCATTTATGCTGGTAATTAAAATAAGTTTGAATTATAATAAGAAAAGCTTTAAAATTCTATTTCTCTATTACCCCTTTTCCATTATTCAAAATCTAAGCATAATTTGGCTATAAGCCCAAAAGAAACTTTGTTGTTCTGATTGAGACATACAAACTTGGTATTGAATGTTTTCAAGTCTCCATATAAAATTTAAAGTAATTTTGAAGTGATTCAAATCCAAAATGTCACTCCTACCTCAGATTTCAAAATGCAGGCATAATTTCAAAATGATTTCTATAGCAAAAGTGTAGATCTTGCAAAGTTAGGCAAACTTTATTTCAGGAGATTTTTATGTTCTTATATAAATTTGAGAGCAAAGTTAAAGGGGCAAAATTAGGGTTTATCCCCTTTTCAAATTCAAATTTGTATTTCAAAAATTATGCGGAATTTGAACATGGTCCTTAAAGTGAAGATGTACATCTTGATGAGTCGAGCAAATTTTGTTTTTGGAGATTTTCAAGTTGCTGTATAAAATCTAGGGTAATTTTGAAAATAAGAGTGAGGGCATTTCTGTAATTTCTATGAAAAAGTGGTTGGGCAGGTGGAGCACCGGTCGAGCTCCTGCTGCTCGCCGGCATTCTTTCGGCGTTTCTCCTCCACGTCACACGCCACCTCCTACTTGGCAGGGGTGGCACGAGCCGCGTGTCGCCTTCTCGCGCTCCGAGTCCATCTTTAAATACTCCTGCTGCCGGCATCGTCATCCTTTTCCCCTCCCCTGCCTCTGCCATCATCGTGCTTTGCCGCTGCTGCTGCCGCCTTCGAGTCGGCTCTAGCCAAATTAATCACTCTATCTGCTTCGCCTCAACATTGCGCTTCCGCTAAGTCTGCTTGTGCCCCACCTCGCCCACCACATTGGCGCTGCCACCATCATCTTCCTCGCTGTTGGTCGGAGCGCTGCCGTGGGTTGTCGCGCTGTCAAAAGCTGTTCCTGGTGCATCATTGTCATGGTTTTCTTTGCCTTGAGCTCCGCCTTGATCTTGGAAACGTGATCAGTCCGTTTGTTTATGTAGCCAAGGTCCAGACGCGCGGGAATGCCAACCATGTTGCAGGTTCACGCCACCGTTGTCCGCCATCGTCGTCGAGCTTCCTGTTGACGGTGAATATACCACAGAAATCCACAGTAAAACACCATCAACATGCCTTGGTTTTAAGGAAGAATAACATAAAATAAACATAGTTTATCAATAATCAGTTCTACTTGTACTCTTAGCTTGTGCTTGCAGGAAACAGCAAAACAGGGCTCAGAAGGCCCCACCAAGGGGGTTGGCCGATCCCTACTTGGAGGCTTCCTGGCCTGAGCTTCGAGCATGATCCATGTCAAGGTCCCAGGAGTCCATTTCCACCCTCAGATCAGCTTATGTTTTCACTCAACGGTGGAATATCATTTCACATGGATCCATGGGCCCATAAAGAAGCAAGCAACATGACAAACACTTAGCATCTAATGGAGCCACTTCATATGACAGATGGGGTCACCCCTAGGATGACCCAGGCTAGGCCTACCTGACATGGAGGGATTGACCGATCCCCATGGTGTGGCTGGCCAAGTTTGGTTGGCTCCTACCGACCTTTGTATGCTTCCCATGTGAGGAAATTGCCACAGACATCCATTTGGAGTTGGTTTGAACGTCGGTTCATCCAAGGGTGGAGAGGCGTGATCACGCGGATCGCTGACGTGGTGGTGGAGTAGCCCCTACTCCATCCTCCACTATAAATAGAGGCTGCCTCCACCATCCCAAGATAACACATCTCAATCTAAGCCTGAAGCTCAAGCAAGAGTAGTAGTAGTTGGTCTAGAGTGGGAGTTAGAGTCGAGTCAAGCAAAGCTTGGGGTCTCCAGAGTTGTCTTCTAGAGAGTCTGGTATAGCTCTTGTTCCTTTCTTTTTTTGTAATACTTTCCTTTTATCAATATAATATTCTTGCTTCACTTTACTTAGTATTTACTTAGTGCAAGTCTACATTCTATATAGTATTGTTGTGCACTTGTCTTAGTAGTATAGTTGCCTTAGTTAGATTGGTTTCCTATAAACAACTCCTTGTGTGTGCATCATCGTCCTATCTTGCATAGGAGCTCTAGCTATTAGTGTGTTAGCTAGAGTTGTAAGAGTAAGTGTGAGTGTGGTGCTCATACTTAGTCTTACCTTTAATTGATTGCCGCTGGCCTGCACAGAAAGTAGGAGCGCACTCTCTAGTAGGTGACAGATCATGGGTAGCATTAAGGTCTCCTCACATTCGGGCTAGTTCTTAAAAGGTAAGGCGACCATAAGCCTAATAGTCGCTTTGGTTGGAGGTGAGGTGGTAAACCTCTTAATCTTCCTACTGTCTCAACTTTCCCTCTCACATAGTAGTAAGGCACCAATCTAGTTAAGTCAATTATCTATAGGATTAAGTTCATAGAAGTAAAGTTAGATACATAGGAGTCTTTACTCACTCGTTGTCCTCCCACCTAGTTACCACTCTACCAGTTATCCTTCGATTAGATCATGATCACTTACCCTTCCTATTATTTACTTACCCCCTTACTCACTAGTTGACACTAGATTGTAGTAGACATAAGGATCTCTTTCCCCTTTTATTAAACATTCCTAGCAAAAGCTTTCTCTTGGAACAAAATAAATAATGATGCCTTGGAATATTCACATGTGAAGTTCTACATTGGTATATTCTATGCGCTTACGGAATTATTCAATAGTTAATAAGAATTACTAACAAGGCACTTCTGGCGCCATTGCTGATCTTTGGTGGTGACGCTAAGAAGTGTCAACAAGCATTTCTGGCGCCGTTGCCAGAGAAAGCATCAGTCTAGGAATTTTGATAAATGTGAATCTAGAGTGTAGTATCAATCTAGTTATCAAGTAGTTTTAGGGGCTTACCCCTCCCTTGCCTTCCATCATCATGAAGCTAGATAGTGCATGAGCAGTTTCCAATTGCTAGCAAACTTTGTTGATGATCCTGAGTAATTGTTGAGGAGAACTAGACGTCGTCAAGTTCCACCTTAGAAGTTCATGTCCAAACTGAATCCGTTCGAGGAAGGAATCTCTGCACCAGTTATCAAGGAAGCTATGGCCCAAAAGACCATCTCTAAGTATACGCCATCGGCTGACAATGTCACTGTTGGCAAATCCTAGCCTAACAGATATAATCCGCAAGCGCACGGATACCGATGTAGCTTTCATCCGGAAGTATTCCAAGGTATCGATTTCTATAGGGAACATGAAGTGTTCTAATCTAAATCAAAGTTGTCCAAGGGTAGCGATGACTGTAACACCCTAGCCCAGGGCTTAATAGGATTAATAGGATACTCATACCAATAAGTTGCAACTTCTTTTCTGGAAGCTCATCTCTAAAGAACTCCAAAGTTAAGCATGCTTGGCTTGGAGCATTTTAGGGATGGGTGACCGACCGGGAAGTTCTTCCCGGGTGCGCACGAGTGAGGACAAAGTGCGCAGAAAAGACTCGTGTTGGTATGTGAGGATAGTCTATGTCCTAGTTAAGCTGCCAGATGTAAGCGGGCCCGGCCTCGAGGAGGCGGGACGTTACAAATGGTATCAGAGCCGACTCTCGCGGTTTCACGGGCGCGTG
>DXKC01063615.1:0-10678 GCA_031170775.1 Cymbopogon citratus
CCAATCAGGACACTGGTACCGTTGGTCCCAAGTTCAAATCTTCATCGAGATTCTCTGTAATGTACTCACCTGACGTATGCAAATGGCAAGAACATATTATTCATATATTCCCGTCCTTTTAACCCTTATCTACCTTTACTCTTTCTGAAAGCACCGACCATAGGTTCATAGCCAAGCTCTTTGTCAACTCATGCCTGCCCCCACTCCACTTGCCGGAATAGTATTTTCTTCTCAAAACCACGGACATTTTAAACGAGATTTGAACTGAACTGACGGCCTGATCCTGATGTGCACATGTGTGCTGCTACTCCGAGTAAGAAGCAGACATGCACACCCACACATAGGCAGGCAGCTGATCACTAGCACTGTTCAAACCAGAGTGGCAGATTCATTAGTATAGATGGTACGGCGCTTAGCCTTGCTACGTAGATTGTAGGGAGGAGAGTGCAGAGGAAGCGTGCGTTGGCGAGAGCGGCGGCTGGGAGCCGTGACGGAGCTAGGGCAAAGGCAAACGTGAAGAAGATGACAGGGACGCTGGGCGCCCAAGGGTGTCAAATATGACACAATCCCAGGCTAATCCTTCATTGACACGATAGGTGGCCTTATATAGGCAATTACAACTTGAACCGACTCCTCCTAACTTTTAGGGAAATAGATAACAGACTCTTGAACCAAATCCTAATCAACCAAGACTCTTTCCTAACAAGACTAAATTATCTTATACGTGAACCCAACAAGAGTCCGTTACCATATCTAGCCACTTTGCCCCCTGACACGCCTACTATACGTGTTACCAACCATAACATCTCTCCCCCCCTCGGGAAACAGCTCGTCCGCGAGCTGGAAGGAGGGATGCGCCTCACGAAATGCAGGAACAGGCTCCCAAGTTGCTTCAGACACCGGCATGCCAGCCCATTCGACGAGGATGTGCCACACGCCCCGGTGAAGCTCAGAACGCAGGACGCGTTCAGGACGCTGCAGAGGCCGACCATGGCGTAGAGGTGGAAGGACTGGAGCCGACGATGGTGGAGTGCCCCTGAACGGCTTCAAGACGCCCACGTGGAAAACATCGTGAATGCGCGCATCTTCAGGCAGCTGGAGGCGATACGCTACTTCCCCAATGCGGCCTAGCACTTGGAATGGCCCAGCATACTTGGGCGCCAGCTTGCCCCGGCCTCCAGGCACCAAGTTCTTGGTATGACGGTGCAGCATCCGGAGCAGAACCCAATCGCCCACCGCAAATTCGAGATCACGGTGGTTGGCATCGTAGAATCGGCGCGCATGCTCCTGAGCCTGAAGGAGACGAGCACGCACCTCCGCGAGAAACTCATCTCTGTTGGTCAGCAGTGTATCCACGGCCTCCGTGCGCGCCTGCCCCGGGACATAGGGCAGTAAGTCCGGAGGCGCACGCCCGTAGACCACCTGAAACGACGAGGTTTGGAGCGCCGTATGGTAGGCCGAATTATAGCAGAACTCAGCCCACGGAAGCCAGTCGAGCCAATCCCGGGGGCGATCACCTGTGAGACATCGAAGGTACATGGTGATAGTCTTGTTGACGGCCTCCGATTGCCCGTCGGTCTGCGGGTGGAAGGCGGAGCTCATGCGAAGCTTGACGCCGGCGTGGCGAAAAAGGTCACGCCACACATGACCCGTGAACACCGGATCACGGTCACTGACGATCGACTCCGGAAAGCCGTGGAGCCTGACGATGTCCTGGAAGAAGGCTCGAGCCACCGATGACGCCGTATAGGGATGCCCCAGAGGAATAAAATGGGCGTACTTGGAGAACCTGTCGACGACCGTGAGCAGGACGCTCTTGCCATGGACCTTAGGCAGTGCCTCGATGAAGTCGAGGGAGACATCTGCCCAAACCCGCGACGGCACCGGCAGAGGCTGCAACAATCCAGCCGGGTGGAGCGTCTCTGTCTTGTTCCGTTGACACACGGCGCAGGAACGAACAAAGTCGCCGACCACACGGCGGTCATGCTCCACGAAGAACTCAGTGCGGAGCCGGAGCAGCGTCTTCTGAATGCCCTCATGGCCCCCCGTGTGGGCGAGCTGGAGGACATCGTCGAGGAGGGCCGAAGACGTGGGAACGAAGACGCGCCCCTTGTGCAGCAGGAGCCCTTCGCGAACGCGCCAGGAGTCGCCGTGAGCCCCGGCTGCCACGGCGTCACGGCGGGCACGCAAGGCGGCATCGGCATCCACCTCCCGGCGCAACTCGTCGAACAACTGGAAGGTGGGCATGGAGACCGCTGAGAAGCATGCCGCCGCATCACCAGCAAGCGCGGCCAACAGCGGTTCGTCCCCGTCCCGCCTGGAGAGGGCGTCTGCGACGACATTGGAGCGCCCTGGCCGAAACTCCACCCTGAAATCATAGCCAAAAAGTTTGCTGATCCAATGGTGTTGAGGGATCGTAGATAACCGTTGGTCCAGCATGAACTTCAATGCGTAGTGGTCAGTCCGCACGATGAACGCGCGCCCCCAGAGATATGGCCGCCAGTGGCGCACCGCTTGAACGAGGCCGATGAGCTCGCGCTCGTAGGCCGCGACCTTCAGATGGCGAGCTGCGAACGGGCGACTGAAGAAGGCGATCGGCCCGCTGTCCTGATGAAGAACAGCGCCGAACCCTGATCCGGACGCATCACAGTCGACGACGAATGTGGCGCCAAAATCTGGAAGATGAAGAACCGGCGCCGATGTGAGAGCGGCCTTGAGGTCAGAGAAGGCCGCGTCTGCAGCGTCCGACCACTGGAAAGCCTCCTTGCGCAGCAGCTGCGTCAAAGGCGCCGCAATGACGCCGTAATTCTTGATGAAGCGCCGGTAGTAGCCGGCTAGGCCAAGGAATCCGCGGAGCCCGCGCGCTGCCCGGGGCCTAGGCCACGACTGTACAGCCGCCACCTTGGTTGTATCCATGGCCACACCTTCCGCCGTGATGACGTGACCGAGGTAGTGAACCGCGGTGGTGGCGAATGAGCACTTAGTGTGCTTAAGGTGGAGCTGGTTCGCGCGCAGGACGTCGAGGACGGCGCGAAGGTGCTGCAGATGCTCTGTCCACGAAGAGCTGTAGATCAGGATGTCGTCGAAGAAGACGAGGACGCAACGACGAAGGAACGGCTTGAGGACATGGTTCATGAGCGCCTGGAATGTCGACGGCGCGTTGGACAAACCAAATGGCATCACCAGGAACTCGAAGTGGCCATGGTGAGTCCGGAACGCCGTCTTGTGAATATTTGCAGCCGCAACACGTACCTGATGATAGCCCGAACAGAGTTCCAATTTGGTGAAGAACTTGGCACCATGGAGCTCATCGAGAAGTTCTTCAACGACTGGGATCGGGAACTTGTCTTTCACCGTGACGGCGTTGAGGGCACGGTAGTCAACACAAAACCGCCAGGATCCATCTTGTTTCTTGACCAAGAGAACGGGCGTGGAGAATGCCGAGGTGCTGTACCGGATGAGCCCCTGCCCGAGCATCTCCTCGCACTGCCGCTCTAGCTCGTCTTTTTGCAGCTGTGGGTAGCGGTACGGATGTACCGCCACCGGCTCGGCGCCCGGCTTCATGTGGATGTGGTGATCGCATGCTCTGGCTGGCCGAAGCCCCATCGGCGCAGCAAAGACATCCTGGTACTCATCCAGCGGTCGGTCCAAGAGCTCACATTCCGACCCTTTGTCGGTGTAGAGGTCGGTGGTGAACACGGACACTGCTGGGGCTGGAGATGGCGCGCCAACACCAGCCCACACCACCCGACGGCCGAGGAACACGAAGGCCATATGCAGTGTTGTAAAGTCCCAAAGGATGGGCCCCAACGATCGCAACCACTTGAGACCGAGGACCATGTCATATGACGCCAAGGGGAAGGAGAAACAATCCACCGTGAAGTGCTCGGAGGCGATCCGGAGCTGAACGCAGCGAGCGAGGCCTTGGCAATCGACGCGGTCGCCATTGGCGATGATGACGTGGGCGCCGGTGCTATCGGTGAACTGGAGACCAGCGTGGCTGGCCACGTCGGGGTTGATGAAATTATGCGTGGACCCCGAGTCCAAGAGGGCCGTGAGCTCATGGGCGCCGATGTGGACACGCACCAACATGGCGTCGCGCGTCCGGATGCCTGTCGCCGCGGACAGGGAAATCATGGGTTTGTCAGGGTCGGACGGCGACTCTTCTGCTGACGGTTCGTCATTCGGCTCGTCCGGCTCCTCCACAATATAGTTAGGGGCCTCCAGGTAGAAGAGGCGGGCATTTGTGCCCGCAGACGAATTGTTCGTCACAGTTGTAGCATAGGCCCAGCTTGTGGCGCTCCGCCATCTCCTCCGGCGTGAGGCGCTTGAAGGGCTTGGGGGTGTCTGTCGAAGGCCGCCGAATGTTTTAGTACCTATAGGGGTACGTACCCATAGGCTTCAACGGATCTGATGTGTTTTCCAGACTCACAGATGCTCGACACATGCCCAGTACTTAAGTTATCGAGGTCTCATTATCTTCAAAACAGATGCTTACGTGGAGGGGTGGCGTCGATGTTTTGGCGGGCTTCGGGTGCACCTACGAAAATTCAAAACTGCAGCATTAAACGCAGCCCCTATAATCCATCGCTGGTTCCCCACCTTCCTTCTTCTGTAAGGCACGCATTCACTTGTCCTCCCCATCTGCTTCAGGAGTTCTTGTCCATCCTAGCATCAAGTGTGCGATTCAATGAACGCAGGTTGAAGCTATGGCCTCCAATAGTTCTCACGTCTCGATTGATGGAAGCAGAGTAGCTAGCAAGATCCAAGGCCGTGATGATGCAGTAGCTAGCAAGATCCCAGGCCGTCAGCTGATTGGTGGAGATAGGAGAACGCAACCTGGTAAGCCTGCTTGTGCCCGCCGATTTACTCAAATCTCTCTGATTGTTGAGTCCGATTCACTCCAACTATCTTCGCATGGAGACACAAGTGCAGATCTAGTAGCTTTCAAGGATGGGGGCCGCATATTGTCCACCACTGTGATAGCTAGTGGGATCGCTGAAGGCAAGACAACCCAATCGGGTGAGTCACTTGTTTTTGTTGTTTTTCCCTTAAAACTACAGCGTATGATTCTAATGAAGTAGCTCTGTTTTTCAATTAGATTTCTCTGGCAATCAATTTGTGTTTCGACCAACGATGGACAGGAGGTAATCATTTCTGTTATGATCCTTTATGCTACAATGCAATCCTCATATTTACTTATCGACCTCCATAATGCTTCAGCACATTCATCTATTTTTTTTTGAGCAACAGCTATTCATCTAAATTCTGCAGAACAACAGAGTCTCACTGTACTTTATCGTTGATGCACTCAACTGATGGGATCTGCCCCAAAGATTTCAGCGCACATCATACAAATTATCATCATACCCAATTAGTTAATAGTTCATCAGGATTTCCACTGAGTACAGATTTTCTTCACTCCGAGACTCAATCCAGTCAGCCATGTACATTTCAGCAGGCTGCAATCTCGTCAGCGCCATTTCTCATGTCTAAAAATAGCAACGATTCATGGTAATATTTACATTCGTTCACACTTATTGATTACTGAGTTACTAATTTGTAATAGGTTGCAGAATAATACAATTGTTGTGCTCATTATTTCGAACTAGTATATGCACTCATCTGTTTTATTCAGACATACATAACTGAACCTATTTTTCACAAACCAGTGATGCAGTGCCCCATGCTTGCCAATCATCGTTGTCTCAACAATGCATCCAAAAGAGGTACTCATATCTGCTAACCAAACATACCATTACCATTATAATATTCCATTTCAACAGATTGATTCTACCCTTCTAAATAATTCTTATTCATTCAGAAAGAGAGGAAAGCATGGGCCTGACTCCAGGTTGGCTCCTTTGGAAGAAAGCCCGATAACCAAGGCATTAAGGACATCTATCACTCGTCCTGGTGTGCCTATTTTCATGCCATATGTTGGGATGGAGTTCAACTCCCTCAATGATGCAAAAGAGTTTTACAATCTATACTCCTGGGAGATTGGCTTCGGTATCAGGAAAGGAAGAAGTCATACAAATGGTAACAAATACACCACTAGGCAGGACCTTGTATGCTCTTGCGAGGTAAATCGAAAACCATACTTGTTACAACTGTCGAAGTTCCTTTCAGTAATTTAATCCACTAGTATTTACTTCAAATACAGGGCATAAGCCCCGACAAGGTCGCCGTCAGCTTCAGGTCTGGCTGCAAGGCAATGGTCAGGCTTCACCGCACTAGTGAGCATGGTTGGATTATCACTCAGTTAGTGAAAGATCATAACCATGCCTGTTCCTCCACATATGGTGAGAACAAACAGTGGCCCTCTCATAGTGAGATTAATCCAATGACCAAGGACATGGTTCAAAAGCTACGTGAAAATAACATACCCATAGGCCGCGTTTGCAGCATCCTGGGTGTTCATGGTTCTCAACCAACATGTTCTATCAGGAAGGAGGCAGTTAGGTCTCTGTGTGCTAGACTTGCACAGGAAAACATAAAGGATGATTTAATCAAGACAATGAATTTGTTACGAGAGATGAAGAGCTCTGATCCTGGTATGGAGGTCAGGTTCGCTGTTGATGACAATGGGAAAATAAAATCCATGCTTTGGTGTACTGGAAAGAACAGAACTGACTATGCACAATTTGGAGATGTAGTAACCTTTGACACCACTTATCGCACAAATCTCTATAATCTTCCCTTCGGTCTATTTGTGGGTGTGAATAACCACTTTCAGTCTATAGTCTTTGGAGGTGTCCTTCTTACAAATGAAACGATACAAGATTTTGAGTGGGCTTTTAGTAACTTTATTCAAATAATGGCGGGCAAGCAACCAGTTACTATTCTCACAGGTAAATCTGATTACCCAAGGCATTTCTTTACATACTACATTTACTTGTAATTTTAAATTGCTTCAAATGCACCCATAAAATTCCTCTTCCTTTTAAAACTTTACAGATCAATGCGCTGCCATGGCTGCTGCCATCAAGTCCGCTATGAAGGGTACTACTCATCGTTGGTGCCGATGGCATGTACTGAGGAAAACGAAGCAAAAAGTTGGACCCAAGTATAGTAAGCACAACACCTTCAAGAAAGAATTCAATAAGCTTGTCACTGAAGAAACTAATATCTCCAAGTTTGAAAGGAAGTGGAGGCAGATAATCCGCAAGTACAACCTGGAAAATAACGAGTTCTTGTTGAGAATTTACAAACATAGGAAAATGTGGGCAAAGCCTTACTTCATGGAAATCTTCTGTGCTGGTATGACAAGCACCCAGAGGAGTGAGAGCGCCAATCACATGCTAAAGCGATTTATCCAGAGGTCTGCTCCTATGCACATGTTTGTTCGCAAGTTTAATGAATTTCAAAGTGACAGGAATGATGAAGAAGACAAGCAAGTTCATTTGACAAAGCAGGTGTGCTCAACCTTCACCCTTTTGTGATCATCAACCAAACTGGCCTTTTATGCTCCAAACCCCCATAACTAGTACAGCCTAACCCCTTATATATGTTCTTCACAGATGCGAAGGAAGCGTAGGGTTGGTGTTCCAATTGAGAGGCATGCTGAACAATTATACACAAGAAAAATGTATGACAAGTTCTACAATGAACTATATGAATCCGGTGGTTTTGTTATCGAGAATAGAGATGACGTTCATGGAACCTATGTCGTTGCACACGTTTGTGATGAAGGCAAACCTGACCACTTGTCCTTTACGGTGAGATATCTATATGGTAGTGACAAGGTATCATGTGATTGTGGCTTCTATGAGCATATGGGGATGTTATGCAGGCACTCTCTGAAGGTAGCCACATTTATCTTTGTTTTACTATATTTGTCATATAAAGTTTAAATGATATTTTAATCAATTTTGCTATGTAAAATATAGGTTTTAGTTAACCTGGATGTCAAGGAGATACCTGCCCAAAACATTATGGCAAGATGGATGAAGGTTGAGTCCAACCTTGCAGTCACCTATGATAGTAATAAGAGTTCTACACTATCCGCTGCCTCTGTTGATCAACTGCAGAAGTACCTTCTTCTAAGACGAGTAGTTGAGGTGACATCTGGATCGAGTGTTCTACCTTCAGCAGCCTTCACGCAAGCCATGTCAGCAATGGATTCGGTATCTAGTTCTTCACACAATGTTGCTACGAACGGACACACATCAACTGTTACGCCAGTTGTCGATTGCAGCTTACCTATTCTTTGTCCCGACCGCTCGACAAAGAAGGGCAGACCATCTAACTCCAGTCTTCAGTCATGGAAGGATGAGCAAAAAAGGAAGAAGAAGGAATCAACTGATGAAGAGAACCCAAGGGGTGGCAAAACGCGACTCGTCTTGGATGTCCTGTGACTGCATTCACAGTTGCTAATCAAACTCTGATCACCTTGGCTCTACGTCATCTTATCTTACTATATTAGATTATTGATGCGATCACTAGCATTCTGATATGTACTTTGCCACTTGATAATTATTTGCCACTTTGTACTCTGGAATTGGTTCCACGCCTTAATATGTTGTCAACAACTCCAAATTCACATGATGCTACAACAAACACTCTTGTTCACTCTTTATATGAGTGCTTCACATAATCTTTTTCTTTTTTTATAGGAAAACAGGAAAGGGTGTCCCCCTTACTGTTCGTCTGTGTTGCACTCCAATCTATACCAAAGGTATTGATGCTACTGTTGGTAGTAGCATCTGTCATTACAGTTAATTCTTCAGATCAATGTCCAATTAAAGATGACAATCCGATGTGGTAATATGATGTCAACCACTCCCAATTCACATGATGCTACAACAAACACTCTTATTCCAGAGTGCTTCACTTATTTATATGAGTGCTTCACTTACTCTTTTTTTTAGGAAAACAGGAAGGGGTGTCCCCCTTATTGTGCTTTTATTGAACTGAAAACAACAGTGTCTTACAATTACTTTAGTATTACATACAACAATTTTGAGGGTAAAATACATACAACAATTTAATAGCTAAACATGAAGGTCTATTAATCTCAACTATCTAGTACCATCCTGAGCCAATCTACGATGCATGTCATATGTCAAGGTTTAGCATATGCTACTGCATCTTACAAAATTAGACAACTAAGACTCCTCGGATGGCATCACGTTCAGATCCCTTCCTGGGCATAGTCCGTCTCCAGAAATCTTGTTGCCTTGCGTGCTCTGGGTGGTGTACAGGTGGGTTTCAGGTGCGGCGCCAAAACACAATTTGTGTAGTGCACCCAATTAACCACGTAACAACGATGACATCCTCAACCCTCAATTTCTTTTCTTTTAGTTCAGTTTTTGTTTGTGCTCCCACCTGTCAAGTACCACCAGACATGAATTACGGTTATCCATCATGCTTACAAGATTGAATCGATGACAGGAATGCTGAACAAATAACATAAAATTTAAATTTGTGATCCGTGTACTTCACTACACCTGAATGACAACAACACAGAATATCTGAGATGATGCCAGCGCCGTGACAGTTATCTGAGATGGCTTGACTGCTGCCCGGAATTTGCGTTATTGAGAAGGAAACATGTAAAGAACATAACTATATCATAAAAAATCAAAGGATCCTGTCAAAATGAACACACTGAAGCAAGCTCAAGTTATGAATATCACTGTCTTACAATATTCCAATGCCATGTAACCAAACATAACAACAAATAAAGTACATACTGTTAATGTTCAGATCATACTTGGAATTTTATTGACCCAAACACGAGCCTTTTCTGAATATTCAGATTCAGATGTGCACCCCCAGTAGCACTGTACTTGTTATCATCAGTAGTTCTAGATACGATATTGCTAATATAAGGCGATAGTGCAGATTTGATTTCTTCTACTAATCAAACTCGGAGGCATAGAGAGGCTTATCATAATCAGAAGACTGCATTTCAAAACTATCATCGCCATTTATGAGTTGGATGATTGAAGCTGCAGCCTGCATTGGGACACTGTAATCACCGCCTGAACACATAAAAATGCAATAGAATTAATATGGCAACCTCAAAAATTGGCTGCTTGCAAAAATGCAATGTGAGCAGATCAATAAAGAAGAAAGTTTACATTGATTTGCCTGCTTGGGGTTCGGGAAGAGGGAGAACTGAAGATGAAGCCGCTGCTGCTTGGGTTGGGGAAGACGAAGAACTGTTTCGGGGTTTGGATCGGCGACTTGGTGTGCTGCCTCCGCCGCCGCTCGTGCTAGCTGCCTCTGGGAGTGCTGCTCGTGCTGCTGCCTTCCTCGCTCGTAATCGCCGCCGCTTCCGCTTGAGGATATGGGGAACGCGTCGCCGCTTCGACCTCTTGGGACTGCGCCACTGCTTGGAGCTACAGTCACCGAGATGCGGGCGTCGTCCCGTCGGTGAACGCGTCGCCGCTTTAGGCAGCGCGGAAGCTTCGCCGTCAGGCGGCTTGCGCCGGCGACGGCGACCCCGCCCGGATTCCCGCTTCGACAGGCAGTACGACCCCGCCGGGCCGCGCCGGAGGGACGATCTGACTCTTGTCGACGCGTCGCTACAGTGATTGTATTGAATTGATCTGACAGAACATCAGAGTACACGAGGCAACAGTGCTTCGTCTATTTTGCTATGCGCACACGCGAATCAGGCCTACAGCGTTCTTCTCCAACTACACGTCAGCTAATGACTAAGTCCGTA
>DXKC01064822.1:0-10738 GCA_031170775.1 Cymbopogon citratus
GAGTTGGTTGGGCCCAGGTGCCCGAAGTAGATCACTTTAGTAATAACTATCCTGCTCAATTATCTAGAGGACCTGCGCTGTATTGATCAAGTGCCTCTTTATTCATCACCCTTGTTACATCATCACTACCCTTGGACATCTTGGCTTTAGATTAGGACACTTCACGTTTCCCGTGAAAATCGATACCTTGGAATACTCCCGGGTGAAAGCTACATCGGTATCCGTGCGCTTGCGGATTATATCTGTTAGGCTAGGATTTGCCAACACTTGGCTCGTTAGCATGAGCGAGCCATGACCCGATGCTTCAAGAACGACTTCACCCGGATATCAGCCATAAGCGATCTGCTTTCAAGGTGGTGAATTTCTATAGTTTCCTTGGAGTTATAGATTCTGATTCTTTCTTTAATTGCAGGAGCTGAGGGAGACCTCTCGAGCCAAGTCCCTCCACATCGAGCGCCTCTACAACGAGGGAATCTCTGAGTGGAAAGTGCTCGTCTGTTCTGCTCGGGTGGTGGCTACGAAGAGCCGGGAAGAGGCGGACGCGGCCAAGGCAGAGGCGGTCCAAGCCCGGGAGGAGGGCCAGAAGGCCAAAGAGGAAGGGTCTAAGGCCCTTGAGGAGGCCAAGAAGCTCAAGGAGGAGGCCGAGGGTGAGCGCCAATGCACGGCTCAGATGAATACCTTCATCGAGAGCAAGATGGGCCGGGTGCAGCGGCTCGAGGAGGACCTCAAGAGCCGGGCCGCCCGCATCAAGGAGCTGGAAGAAAGCCTCGTTCGGGCCACCAACCAAGGCGACACCCTGAAGGAGCAGCTCGAGAAGTTGACCACCCACATGGAGGGTCTGACCAAGAGGGTGTCAAAGTTGGTGGACGCCGCCCGCGAGAAGGATGCAGTCCTTGGGGCGATCACTCAAGAGCTGGAGGGCTTGAAAGCTACCATTCAAAGCCAGGAGGAGGCCCTCAAGACAGCCGACAAGACCACCCAGTCCCTTCGCCACGAGGTGGTGGGCTAGAAGACCCGTGCCGAGGGTACGTCCCACTCTTGTCGCCCCGGCTTCTCGTTGAATTTTTTCTGAGGTTTTCTGACTGATTTGGCTTTGTGTTTCCAGACATGGAGGAGAAGATGCGGAAGGCCGAGAACGACACTGGTGAGATCCAGGGCATCTTCATGGTGGAAGCCACGAAGTACCAGGCGCTCCAAGATGCTATCACTCGAGTCTGCGACAGCTTGGAGGTCGCGCCCGACGCCGACAAACCTGACGACGCTCCTGGGGCCTCTCTACTCCGTAGGCTTGCAGGGGTGAACAGCGTCGTTTGGGGCCAGGTTTGGGCCGCTCTTCGATATGGGGTTCAGGTGGCCCTCACCGTCGTTCACTCCGGTTATATCTTCGACCTCTCCACCATCTCCGAGGGCTTCTTCTACGAGCCTAACAAGACCGCGGAAGAGGCGGAGGAGAAGTGCACCGAGCTGATGAAGGATGTGGAAGAGCCAGTGAGCCTCCTTGCCAAACGCTTTGAGGACTTTGTGAAATATCCCCGAGATGATGCTGATGACGCTCCGCCGGAGTAGAGCTGACCTGCGAGTCAGATGTGGGCACGGAGGGCCCTGTAATTAGCTTTTGAGAATTTGCATGTGTGTGTGGTCTGGATGGCCTTACATGATATACTCTTGTGATATGTGATCACATGCACCAGTGGTGTGCTTTTTATTTACCTGAACCTTTGACTTCTTTCGTCATAACTTGCTCGGCGTTTTCTGCTAAGTTTTTCGACATGCAATATCATTCCTTGAGTTAGAGGTGAGTGAAGATGCCTTAGCGCAGAGGCGTGGGCGGTCTTGCATCTCAACGACTCTCATGACTCAAGGCCCGTATCGCGACGTTTCTAACTTGGCATAAAACGCACAGCGGGGTTATGTAAGGAATTTCAAGGTGCCGGCGTTTTTTTAGAAAAAAAACTTTTGCGAGTTTTTCCGGGACTTAGGGGGTTCCCCCCGTAGCCCCTGAGGGAGGGTCGACTCCAGGTGGCTGGGGTCGATCCTACCTCAAAATCATGAATTAAGTGTTTGAAAAAGCAAATGTGCTCTTTTATTTATTCATGAAATAAACGATTACAAAGCCTCGAGGCTCTTTCTAGGTGTAGAAGTGACGTAGCTGTTTGATGTTCCAAGCGTTGTTGAAGATTTCCCCTTTGCCGGTGGAGAGCTTGTATGTTCCAGGCTTGAGCACCTCGGCGATGATGTAGGGCCCCTCCCGTGGGGGAGTCAGCTTGTGGCGTCCCTGGTTGCTTTGCTTCCGCCGGAGGATGAGGTCGCCTACGTAGATGTCTCGGTTGCGCACGTGCTTATCGTGGTAGTGTCGTAGGCTTTGCTGGTACCTCGCTGAGTGTAGCAGGGCTACGTTCCGAGCTTCCTCGAGCTGATCGAGGGCGTTCTCCCGGGCCTGGTTGTTGGTTTGCTCATTGTAGGCCTTGAGCCTCGGGGACCCGTATTCGAGGTCAGTGGGGAGGACAGCCTCGGACCCATAGACCAGAAAAAACAGAGTAAACCCTGTGGCTCGACTTGGTGTTGTTCTGAGGCTCCAGACAACTGAGGGCAGCTCCTTGATCCAATTCTTGTTGTGTTTGTTCAAGCGGTTGAAGATCCTTGGCTTCGGGCCTTGTAGAATCATGCCATTGGCGCGTTCCACTTGGTCGTTTGTCTCGGGGTGAGCGATGGCGGCCTAGTTCACACAGATGTGATGGTCGTCGCAGAACCTCAGGAACTTTTTTCTATGAACTGGGTGCCATTGTCGGTGATGATGACGTTTGGGACCCCGAAACGATGGATGATGTCGGTGAAGAATAGCACCGCCTGCTCAGATCTGATGTTAGTGATAGGCCTGACCTCGATCCACTTGGAGAATTTGTCGATGGCGACCAGCAGGTGGGTGAAGCCTCCTATGGGCCTTTTTAGGGGACCGACCATGTCGAGACCCCAGACCGCAAAAGGCCACGTGATGGGGATCGTTTGCAAAGCGTGGGCCGGCATGTGGGCCTGACGAGCGTAGAACTGACACCCCTTGCACGACCTCACCAGCTTGATGGCGTCAGCGATAGTGGTCGACCAATAGAAACCTTGCCGGAATGCGTTGCCCACGAGGGTTTGGGGTGCAGCGTGATTCCCATAAGCCCCCAAGTGCAGATCTCGGAGGAGTTGATGTCCCTCCTCGACCCGGACACAGCGCTGTAGGACTCCGGTCGGACTGCGTCGGTATAGCTCTTTGTCATCTCCGTAGATCATGAACGTCTTGGTCCATCGTGCGACGCATCAAGCTTCAGTCTTATCGTCGGGTAGCTCTCCTCGGACGAGGCACTCGAGGAACGGGACGTGCCAGTCCGGCTCGAGGGGCTCCGGCTCATCAAGCTGCATAACTTCGGCCCCGTTCGAGGGGGCCTCGGCTTCTGCCAGAAGGTCGAGGGCCGGTGGGTCAGCCTCCACCAGAGGGCCAAGAATGACCGATGGTTCATGTAAATCCTTTGAGAACACGTCCGGGGGGATAGTGGCTCAGGTGGATGCGATCTTGGCAAGCTCATCTGCGGCCTCATTGTACCTACGAGCGATGTGGTTGAGCTCGAGGCCGTAGAATTTTTCTTCAAGGCGTTGGACCTCTCGACAGTACACTTCCATCTTTGGGTCGAGGCAGCTTGAATCTTGCATGACTTGGTTGATGACTAGCTGCGAGTCGCCTCGGACATCGAGGCACCAAACTCCGAGCTTTATGGCGATGTACAAACCGTTGATGAGGGCCTCGTACTCTGCTACATTGTTAGACGCGGCGAAGTGGAGCCGAATCACATAGTGCATGTGAACTCCAAGGGGTGAAATGAGAAGCAGGCCCGCGCCTGCTCCCATCTTCATGACCGAGCCATCAAAGTACGTGGTCCATAGCTCCGCTTGGATCTGAGGGGGTGGCAGCTGTGTATCTATCTATTCCGCGATGAAGTCTGCAAGGGCCTGGGACTAGTTGATCGCCTTATGAGGTGCATAGGTGAGGGTTCCACACATGAGCTCGACCCCCCACTTGGCAATCCTACCCGAGGCTTCTCGGCTCTGGGCGATCTCCCTGAGGGGGAACGATGAAACCACAATGACTTGGTGACCCTCGAAGTAGTGCCGGAGCTTTCGTCGTGTCAGCACAATGGCATAAAGTAGCTTCTGGATCTGCGGGTAGTGAACCTTGGTCTCGGAGAGGACCTCACTGATGAAGTAGACCGGCTGCTGGACCAGCAGGATGTGTCCTTCCTCTTTCCTTTCCACTACTACGGCGGCACTGACGACCTGGGTCGTAGGCGCAACGTAGAGTAGAAGTGGCTCCACTCGATTGGGAGGCACAAGGACTGGAGGATTGGACAACATAGCTTTGAGCTTCGAGAGGGCCTCCTCGGCCTCAGTGGTCCACATGAAGTGCTCAGTTTTCTTCAGGAGCCGATACAAAGGCAGTGCCTTCTCTTCGAGACGAGAGATAAAGAGGCTGAGGGCCGCAAGGCAGCCCGTGACTTTCTGCATGCCCTTCAGATCTTGGATGGGACCCATCTTTGTGATCGTAGAGATCTTCTCTGGATTTGCCTCGATGCCGCGCTG
The DNA here is from genome assembly GCA_031170775.1 of Cymbopogon citratus. Classification (NCBI taxonomy): domain Eukaryota; kingdom Viridiplantae; phylum Streptophyta; class Magnoliopsida; order Poales; family Poaceae; genus Cymbopogon; species Cymbopogon citratus. The sequence continues at coordinate 4,618 of DXKC01064822.1, forward strand.
TGAGACGATGAAACCCAAAAGCATCCCTCGAGGGACCCCAAAAACGCACTTCTCAGGATTGAGCTTAATGTTATGCTTCTTGGGACACCCAAATGCGATGGTAAGGTCGTCTACTAGGCTTGAGGTCTCTCTAGTTTTGACTATGATGTCATCTACATAAGCCTCGACAGTTGGGCCAATTGTTTTTCCAAAAACACGCTGCATGCACCGCTGATACGTAGCCCCCGCGTTTCTGAGACCGAAGGGCATAGTAACATAGCAATACATGCCAAAAGGTGTGATGAAAGAAGTCGCGAGCTGGTCGGACTCTTTCATCTTGATTTTGTGGTAACCGGAATAGGCATCAAGGAATAAAAGTATCTCACATCCCGCCGTGGAGTCAATGATTTGATCAATATGAGGCAAAGGGTAAGGAACTTTTGGATATGCTTTATTCAGAATAGTGTAGTCAACACACATCCTATAGCTCCTAGACTTTTTCTTAACTAGTACAGGATTAGCTAACCACTCGGGATGATGTACCTCCTTGATGAACCCCACCGCCAAAAGCTTGTGAACTTCCTCACCGATGACCCTACGCTTCTCCTCGTCGAAGCGGCGCAGGCGTTGCTTCACCGGTTTGGATCCGGCCCGGATTTCTAAGGCGTGCTCGGCGACATCCCTCGGTATGCCCAGCATGTTCGAGGGACTCCACGCAAAAATGTCAACATACGCATGGAGAAAGTCGACGAGCACGGCTTCCTATTTGGGGTCGTGGGAGGCGCTGGCCTTCAGCATCTTGCCATTGGAACAGCTAGGGTTGACGGGCACGAGCTTGACATCTTCCGCTGGCTCGAAGCTCCCGGCGTGGTGCTTGGAGTCGGGGACCTCATCGGCCATGCGCTCGAGGTCGGTCGCCAGGGCGGCCGACTCCACGAGGGCCTCCCCGTACTCCACGCAATCGACGTCGCACTCAAATGCATGCTCATAGGAGGTGCTGACGGTGATGACGCCTTTGGGTCCCGACATCTTGAGCTTGAGGTAGGTGTAGTTCGGGACGGCCATGAACTTGGCATAGCAGGGGCGCCCCAGGATCGCATGGTATGTCCTCTGGAAGTCGACTACCTCGAACATGAGGGTCTTCTGCCTAAAGTTTGATAGGGTCCCAAAGCAGATCGGCAGATCGATGCGGCCGATTGGGAGCGCCTTCTTCCGGGGACTATGCCGTGGAAGCCCCCGAGGCTCGGCTATAGTGCCCCCGGCCCAATCCCCAGGAGTTCGAGAGTCTTGGTGTAGATGATGTTGAGGCTGCTCCCACCATCCATGAGTACCCGAGTGAGACGCGTGTTGACGATGATGGGGTCAACGATGAGCGGGTACACTCCCGGCTTGGGGACGTGATCGGGGTGATCGTTGCAGTCAAAGGTGATGGCGGTGTCGGCCCAGTCAAGGTAGAGGGGAGTCGCGGCGTGCATAGAAAGGATCTCACAGCGCTCACGCTTGCGTTGGCGCGCTGAGAGAGCCGTCAAGGGGCCCCCGTAGATCATGAAGCAGTCTTGAACCTCCGGGAACACCTCCTCCTCCGGCTCTTTATCCCTAGGTCATCCTTCTTATCGTTCTTCTTGAGCCCAACGCTCTCGAAGTACTGGCAGAGCATGTTGCAGTCCTCGAGGTTGTGGTTGGCCTGTCCCTTATGGTATGGGCATGGCTTCTTCAACATGTCATCAAAGATTCCCTCGCCGGGGGACCTCGAGGCTTCTTGCGGTCTATGGCTACGATGAGGTCGTCCGGGGTCGCCTCGTGCTTGTCCTGCTGGTTCTTCTTTCTCTTCTTGTTTTTCTTGGCGCCTTGCTTCGTGCCCTTGGGATCCGTCTCCTTGGCCTTACCCTTGTCTCGGGTGTCACCAAAGATGGCTCCGACCGCCTCCTCGCCGGCGGCATAGTCGGTGATGATGTCCATCAGCTCGTTGGAGGTCTTGGGGTTGCTGCGGCCCAATTCCCAGACCAGGTCCTTGCAGGTGGTGCCAGAGATGAATTAGGTGATGACCTTGGAGTCGGTGACATTGGGAAGCTCGGTGCGCTGCTTGGAGAAGCACCGGATGAAGTCACGGGGGGACTCCCCTGCCTTATGCTTGTAGTTGCGGAGGTCCCAGGAATTACCCGGTCGCACGTAGGTGCCCTTGAAGTTGCCCTCGAAAACTCGAACGAGGTCCTCCCAGTTTCGGATTCGCTCCGACGAGAGTTCCTCGAGCCAGCCTCGAGCTGAGTCTGAGAGGAAGAGGGGGAGCTGCCGTATGATGACGCGGTCTTCGGTGGCCCCTCCAAGTTGACAAGCGAGCCTGAAGTCGGCGAGCCATAGCTCTGGCTTGGTCTCTCCTCCATACTTGGGGATGGTCGTGGGGGCTCGAAAACTGGCAGGCAGCGCAGCCCTACGGATCTCACGGCTGAACACCCGGGGGCCCGGGGCTCGGGTGATCTGCGGCGGTCCTCGTGAGGGTCATAGCGCCCCTCGCGATGCATGCTGTAGCCCAAATCCTTGCCACCCAGGTTCCGTCGTCGGCGATTGTCGTTGATGTCCTCCGGGCGTCCCGAGGCTCGCGGTTGTCGATGATGCGCTGCTTGACGGGAATGGCCTTGTTCCACCGGGGTGGTGGCTCGTGGTGGACCGATGCCTCTCGCCCCTGCCGCGGAGGGTTGACTGACCGCCCACGCCCGCTGCCTCGATGCTGAGCTTTCGGCTTGCTGGACCGCTGCGACCTCGAGCAGCTCCTTGATCTCGTCCCGGGCCCTCTGACCCTCGGGGGTGGAAGGCTTAGGCATGTTGCGGAGAAGCATGGCGGTGGCGATGACGTTCTGGCTGGCGCTGTTGAAGACCGAACGCTCGGGAGCGCCGTGCTCGATGATCCATCGGTTGATGTCGCGGGCCTTTTCTCGAGCCCCTCTGCCTCGTAGCCCGAGCCCCTGCTCGAACGCGCGCTCAAGCTCTCGCAGGCACTTTTGCTCCTCCTCGATCTTGCGCTGTAGCACCTCTAGCTGGGCCATCTGGGCGGCCAGTTCCCTGTCCCGGATGGGTGCCCTCTTGCGTCCAGGTGATTGGACATCGCGGGAAGGAGTAGCGTCTCCGCTACCCGCACCGGGATCAGTCTCCGACGCGGCATCCCCGTCAAGCTGGAAACACTCCCGAGTCGGATCATAGAAGTCATCGGGCGAGTCGTTGTCGGGGCGGACAAAGTAGAAGTTGTAGCCGTCCCACGGGCATCGTTGCTCCTCCAGGCGTTGGAGCCAGTTAGTGAAGGTGTGCGGCTCTGAACCCAGTCGCTCCACGGTGCTCGAGAGCTCGGAAGCTGGCGACGTTGTGTCCAGATCGAGCGTCAGGCGCAGGAGGTTCCCTGGGTAATCCCTGTCGGCGCACATGCGGGTGCACCACGAGGAGGAGTACGCGCGGGCGGCGTTGAACAACCCGTGCGGAAGAAGACTACTAGGCTGTGCGGCCAAATCCTCCACCGGCGCCGGCAGCTGCTCAGCGGGTGGTGGCATCGGCGATGCCTGGACTGTGTCGTGATGCTGTGGCGGCACATTCCCGGCCAGGCTCAACATTGAGAAGCCCTCAGCGAGGTGCTCCTCTGAGTCGCTGACCGGAGTAGTGGCGTTCTCAGCGCGAAGACGCACGTTGCGGCGCTTGCGCCAGGCCTGGCGTCGAGCTCGGCGCCGGACCCAGCGCTGGGCTCCCCCAAACTAGGAAAGCTCGTAGTCAGGGTCATCAGGGGGTCTGGGCGGAAGCAGAGCCAGGTCGTGGCCGTGGTCAGTGGGCTCGAACTCTAAGCTCCCGAACCAGATCGTCCCGGTGAAGGTCTGCATACGCTCGGAATCGGCCATCCGGAGCGTGGTAGGAAATGGTCATGACGCGCAGCGGCCCCTACCTGGCGCGCCAACTGTCGGTGTTTCAGATCACGGATCCTCCCACCGGCTAGTGAATTTGTGATGCTGCGCGTTCCCGCCTCGGATGGTGATGCAAGATGAACACAGGGGTTTAGACTGGTTCAGGCAAGGAAGGCCCTACGTCCAGTGGGGGTGGAGATGCTGTATTGACTTGCACCGAAGTGCTTGTAGTAGGGGTTACAAGCGTGTTGTGGGTTGTGCCCCGTACAGCTCGGGACTTAGTGAAACTGCCGAGTTGCGGAACCCCTAAACTATCCCAGGCGTCCCCTTTTATAGCCTAAGGAGGGGCCATGGGGTACAGAGATATCCTAGAGATAAATGGGAGGTCGATGACATCACAATGCGTGGCGATGCATAGCGGGTGCGGTCTTGATCTGTCGATACCACAGTGACAGCCGTGATTGCCGTCAAGGGGTCTTGAGCCCGGCGAACATCGCGTCCCGGCTGCTGCGGCGGGAGCAGATGTACCCCGTGTTGACTTCCGAGCCATCCTTAAGCCAATTCGAGGATCCGAGGGTGGCCTCGTCAGGGGGCAGGTGGTCCGTTCCCGATATTCCAGGGCACGCTCGCCCTGCGACTTGCTCCGAGGGCGCTGGTCAGTGCCGTAATGCGGTCATCATGACGGACCAGCGTCGCCCACGCTGTTACAGTGACGTTCGTGTCACTTTTTATGACCGGGCATGGGCAGGGAAAGGTGATACGACCCCGTACTGCTACCACTGTGAGGCCCTCTGTAGCCACGGGGTTGGGCATGGGCCGGTGGGAGCACTAAATGCGTGCGTCAGGCGGTAGGTGGTCGAGGTTCCGTGCTGAGGGTTGGAGGGCCTCGTGCGGGGCAGAGAGATCCGTAGTGGTTTGCCTCAAGCGCCGTACACGTGTCGACCTCCTGAGCCTCGAGGATGCTGGTAAGAGGATTGAGGAGGCAGACAAGAGGGGTCCGACCCTCGTACGAGGCGGTGAGCCGCCTGAGGGCTCGGCCCTCGTACGAGCCGGTGATCCGCCTGAGGGGTTGTACCCTCGTACGGGGCGGTGTTGGGTCGAGGCTCGGGTTATGGTGTTGCCTGGGGTCGTATTCTGCTCCTTGTGGTTCTGGGATTCATTGAGTTAGGGTGGTTTGAGTTTTTGATCGTGTCGTTTAGGGTATCCCATATTTGGGTACCCGACAGTTTCCCTCTTACTATTTCCTTTCTAATCCCTATTTATGTTTTTATTTTTTTTCTATTTATGTACCTTCCCCTATATACATGTATACCCATATGCCATGCTACTAAGGTGGGTCCACTAGGTCAACCCTGTAGTGTTTTTCTTCCTAGGGTCTCATGCACATACAAGACAACTCAAGTTGCATAGTTGATTGATTATGCTAGACTAACATAAGAGCCAAGGAAGAAGCAAATCACAATGTTGTTTAATACTCCCTCAGTCCAAGAAAACATGCCTTATAGCACAGTGTCACATTTTAGTATATTATAATTTTGACCACTTATTGATAGAAAATATCAATATTCATTATATCAAATAAATATTATTAGATAAGTTACGAAATGTACTTTCATTATATCAAATATGAGTTACTTTTACTTTTTCCGGCATGCAATCCATAGTTGCATGTTTCTAATGGATAGAGGGATTAATGCATATGCACAATCAAGCTAGTTAGGGTTCACCTAGTGCATCTACAGTTATTTTTTCTATCATACACCATGGGATTTTGGAAAGAAAAAATAAAAAGATTGAACTTTTGGCTCTACGATTTTCAAGGTTGTTACAATCATCTTCCTTGACGACTTCCTCTATTGGAATGATCTAAATTGTAGTGTGAGTCATTTACGATATTTGACTGCAGTCAGTCTATCCTAAATATATCTTGCAAGCCGCACAGAAAGACTTGAGATGACTCGTTGTTTTCCCTATATTTTATAGACTCTCTTTATATAATGAAGATCGCAGGTTGGGGTCCGTGTTTTCTGCCACAACGGTTTTCCACGTAAAATATATGTCTCGATCGGGTTCGATGTTTAAGACTACCCGCAGCCATCATACCCTATTTTCATCCCCTATATATCCTGGTCATCAAGATTCCCTACTCTAAACTGATTTTTCCCGTAGCCATACAACATTTACAGTATACTCTATCTACTCTAGGGCCCACTTGTCAGCATTCTTTTTTCTTTTTTTCTCCTTTCTTTTTTACTCTCTCCAGT
>DXKC01065343.1:0-13250 GCA_031170775.1 Cymbopogon citratus
AAATGCTGCAATGATAGATCCGTGCGCTTGCGGATATTACTCTAAAAAGTTGCGATCTATCAGTTGGCAACTCTTGCATAGTTGCTAGAACCATGTTTCTAGTACTTGTGTTAAGAAATGCCAACAAGCATTTCTAGCGCCATTACCGAGGATAGGTTCTCATCCTATTTCTAGTAATTGCGTTTAGAAATGCCAACACGTCCGTACCACCTCTGGACTCCACACCTGCATAACACAAGCCAAGAGACACCATTTTGACACAATATACCCTGTGCTAGACCTTATTGGCAATCACTCATCACACACAAAGACGCTACACAATGGCTATAGAAAAAGCCATGTGTTCTGTAGGACCGGTAACGGCGACTAGAGGGGGGTGAATAGGAGCCTCAAATTTTTCTCTCTCAAAGAGAGGGAATGGAGGTCATAGGCTCTTTCACACTCGTCCCAAAAACCAAACAGCACCCAACAGAAAAGTTTCCGATGGAAACAGAAACCTGTAGGAACTGACGGATTGAGAAACGGAGTCCGAAAACTCAAAAACCAACTCAAATAGCACTTGAGTCTGTTCAGTCGGCTTAGCCGGCTTGCTGACCCGTCTTAGCCGGTACTACCGGCTTAGCTGGTCAGTTCTACCGGCCTAGCTGGTTGGCGGCTGCACAGGGGCCGAATCGGCCTGGCCGACTGGTAGAGCAGGCCTAGCCGATACTACCGGCTTAGCCAACCGGTACTCCAAATCAAATCCTCACAACTACTCCAAATCAAATCCAATTGCAATCAAATTTTGATAGTAGGTTCCTGATGCAATTGGTGAGCTATCTCTAAGAGATCTTCGGTCGGATTGAAGTAAAACTCGAGAAATCACAAAAGAGAGAAAAGGGGGAAAACATGGAGACCTAGAGCAACAAATCCATGAATCTTTGATCTCGTGAGGTTTCAGAGCAATTTTTTTGGTGTAATGCCTCTACTCACTTCATAGATCAAGTTAGCGCAAAAGATTTGGATCAAAAAGCTTAAAAAACAAAGAAATCATAAAGTTCTTGGAGGGAGATAAGATGAACTCGTGAAGAACACCAAGAACACGATTCAATCCAAGTTTCTAGCCATGATTCAAAAATCCCAGAGGGCACGCACACACTAAGGAGTGCACTTTCGATGAACACAAATCACAAATAGTTCAGGTGACCTCTTTCTAGCATATCCTTAGGGGGAGGAGATGAAAACCTAGCACTATAAGGAGAAAACATAAAGTGGGAGAGGTGAGGGGAGAAGGGGTCTCCACCTCTATTTAAGGGATACAAATGGACATCCTCATAATGCCCTTGAGATAACTTGAGCTCAACTAAAACCACCTAGGGGCACTCTAGTCTTGCTCTTGATAACTTGATCCGATGGCCATCGCGCCTCCTCACCGGTAGCCTTGCATCCACGGAATCTCCCCGATGCCGCCATGTGCCATCCGTCCATGCGAGACCAACCCGGGTTTTGAGGCCAAACCTATGAAACCTCCTCTGTGAGTAGCATGCCACACATGCATCCCCCGCCAATGGTTTTGAGACCAAACCACCAAACCTCCGCTGATGGTTTTGAGGCCAAACCACCAAACCTCCTCGCGAGTACGTGCCATGCACAGATCCCCTGCCGTGTTATCTTGCACTTATCGAAGTCCCAAGTGTTAGCCACTATGGCTAGCACCCGGTCGTCTGGTCCCTTGGTCCTAGCCACCACGTGCACCCTTCACCTCCATGGTCCGTCAGCACGGCATGCCCGCTTGACCTTCTTCCGACCGTTGCTACCGCCCTCGGACTCCACACCTGCACAACACAAGCCAAGAGACACCGTTTCGACACATAACCCTATGCTCGAGATTAGCAGAACCACCCATCAACCGACCAACCACAAGTGTTGGACCTTTTTGACAATCACTCATCACACACAAAGACCTTGTTGACAATCACTCATCACACACAAAGACGCTAATTTTTTTTAACCGTTATAAATTTTAACATGTCGATACATAAATATATGAACGTCAAAACGCAATTAAAGACATAAAGGAAATATAGACTTCATAAAATAGATGAGTATTGCTTTGTTAACATAGAATTGAAATATATTACATACCTATAATAGTTGAAAAATATTTGACTAGTTCTTCTTCTTATTCTTGTCAGGCCTGCGCCTTCTAATAGCCATAAAAGTGTCGATGATCTCTTCTTCACTCAATTTTAAGAAGATATCCCTTTCAATAAATGTCACTAGACAGTCATCCAAAAGGCTATCACCCATCTTATTTCTCAACTTATTCTTGATAAAGGTCATTGCAGAAAATATTCTTTCAACACTTGCAGTAGCCACCGGTAGAAGCAATACCAATTTGATAAGTAAATAGACCCAATGATAAACTTTATCCCTCTTTGTTTCAACAAGTTTTACTAAGAGGTCAACAAGATTGTTTAGGCCTTTGAACATTTCATTTTTCTCATGTCATCAATAAAACTTTCAAGTTGCAAATCGAGTCTTACCAAGTCAGAGCTTGAAAAATCATTGGGGTAAAATTCAGCAAGTCTATGTACCTTGATTGGATCAAAAGAAGCAAAGGAATCTGCTGGATTCAAAGCAGCCATACAGGTAAGCAACTCCACATTTACTTCATCAAACAGACTGTCAAGCTCTTGACTAATTTTATCAATGACTCCAATATACACTTCTCTTCTGAAGTGATCATCATTTGTTTGGTTCTGAGCAAAACATGCTGATCTTCCATATGGCACATAATTATGTTCCATTTCAGGAACTTGAATGCCATATTTGTTGCGAAATATTGTAACCCTTTGAAGAAATGAAACCCACCGTTCAGACCTCATTTGTTGCATTTTATTCTTTGTCAAACGAACCAGTGACATTGCATTAAGAATATCTTGGTCTTTCCTTTGCAAACACTCAGACAATTCATTTGTGTGTCCAAGAATGTCAAGCATCAAATGAGCATTGAAAATGAAATCAAATGACTCAAGCACTCCAACCATAGTATGTATTTTTGGCCAGTCACCCCTTGCTGAAGTATCTCGTCCAAGAGCTATGAGTACATCTCGAATTGTGGGATACATAGCAATCAAGTTGACCACAGTTTTATAATGAGAGCCCCACCGAGTGTCACCAGGTCTAGACAGCCCCATCTCTTGATTTAACCCGCTTCCAGATTCTAGTATACCACACTCAAGTGCTTTCTTGACATTGTCATATTGTTGATGTCGAAGCATGCCATGACGCTACAAGAACTACCAACAATATTTAGCAAGAGGGATACTCGATCAAAAAACCACACACAATCATCATTGTCTTTGGCAACAGCAACAAGAACTAATTGGAGCTGATGTGCAAAACAGTGAACATAATAAGCAGATGGTGATTCTTTCATGATCAAGGTTTTCAGCCCTTTAATCTCTCCTTTCATGTTACTAGCCCCATCGTAGCCTTGACCTCGGATTTGAGTCATAGTCAAACCATGATTAACTAGTAAAGATTCGATTGCTTCCTTAAGTGATGAAGAAGTAGTATCATCTACATGAGAAATTCCAAGAAACCGCTCACATGGCCTTCCTGATTTATCAACATAACGCAAGCAAAGGGCAAGTTGCTCTTTATGAGAGACATCACTAGACTCATCGGCTAAAATTGTATAGGGTTCATCGCCAATTTCCTCAATGATCTGATCTCTAGTTTCCATTGCACAACATTGAATAATTTCTTTTTGTATGTCTGGGCTAGTCAGTGTGCAATTACCTGGAGCATTCTTCAAAACAAACTTGTCCACCTCTTCATTATTTGCTGCAAGCCACTTCAAAAGCTCAATAAAGTTCCCTCTGTTGCTAGACTCTTCACTTTCGTCATGTCCACGGAACGCTAATCCTTGCTGCAAAAGAAACCTGAGACATCTAAGTGAATAAGTCAACCTGATCTTGTAGAGACGACGCTCCTCATTATCTACCTTCACAATTTTATCATCAATTGCACCATGGGGAGTGATAAATAAATTATATCTTTCTTGAGCTGCGTTGTGAGCACTTGCTACACCACCCACATGTAAATCAAGTGCATCAATTCTATTCTAGTTCTTCCAACCACCTTTAACAAATGCTGATGTCTTACTTCTCCCCTTTCCAAACAAGTAGCACACAGAGCAAAATGCTGCTTCCTTCTTGACACTATATTCAATCCAAGGATATTTATAAAACCATAAAGGATTGAACTGCCTAGGCTTATTTCTGATTTTCCTACTTTCAAAATCATGTGCAAAAGGTTGGTATGGGCCTTTCATAATATAGGATCGCCGAACTGCATCTTGATCATTGACGGGATAATTTGCAATGGGCTGGATCAAGTGGAAGCCGACTGATATCATAAACGGGTTCCTTTTCAGGAACCGGTGGTGCATTAGGAGGCATTGGAGTTGAAGTCACATTCTGTTCAATTACTCTTTCTTGATCAGGTCCACCTTCGTGTTCTTCAATCGGCTCTTCTGAACCAGCTGCAGCCACACCTTCTTGTTCTTCAATTTGTTCTTTTGGATCAGCTGCAGCCACAGAAGGAGATGGAGAAGCTGCCTTCTTCTTTGCTTCATATTTCTGAAAAAGAGAGGCAATATCACAATTCCTCTTCATGTTTCAGCAATTCTGCAAGAGAATTATATAATGATTCAGTATATAAAACCAATAATCCAATACTAAAAAACCCATATATTAAAATAAAAAATTCAGAGTTTCTTGCATACCCTATACAATTTTAAACTGATCAATATGTGACTATTAGTGAAGATCGCAGATCTCTGAACTTGGAATCAAACACACTGACACGAAAATAACAAACGTGAGTATGATAGATTGATAGTACGTGCTTGTGCTTGTGAATAAAGGAGTATATATATACTAATATACATATAGGTAGTACGTGCTCACTCAACTAATCAATAAAGGATTAAAGGAGTATGATCAATAAAGGAGTATGAGATCGCATACCCTTGTTCAGAATTCAGATCGAGTATGCCCTGCTGATGCCGATCGATGGAGTATGGGCAGTGGCCGTCTGATCGATGGAGTATGGGCAGTGACCGACTGGTGCTTGCCGCAGGCTGCCAGACGCCCACAGCAGTTCTGCAGTTGTGCCGCGATCTACCCGTGCCCTACCACCACGAAGATCATGAGAAGGACTTGAGATCGAAAACAGCGGCAGCCGGAACGTGCGAACGAGACGTGCGTATACGATCAATTCTCCTCAGACTATATGGATGGGCTTTCATTGGGCTAAACGCAGGGTGGTCCGCGGCCCACAGGGACCACCCTGTAGCTCCGCCCCTGCCCGGTGGCCACTCCTTCCGACGCCCCCGCTGCCGCACGGGATCCCATCCCACAGTTGCGTTAGCGCCATCGACGCGGATCGCTTTACGCCGCGCCACGGCACAAGACCCTGGCTGGATCAACCATGGCTCTGCCAGGTTGATGATGGCTCGTACATTGCAAGAAGCTTGGATCGGTTATCCTAATCTTTGCGAAGGATCGGGAAGGTTTTGGGACACCGAGTTCGATTCAGAGTATGAAGATCTTGGGGATGCGGAAACCCTGGCACGGCACGCCGTCGAGCCCCCCAGGAGCAATCAACGACACTCAAGCCGTCGCCGTCGACCGGATCGGTGTCCCCAACGCCCCCCACCGCGTCTAAGCTAGGATTGCCATCGGGCGGGCTGTTGGTGGCGCCTGCACCGGCTCCCAGGAGAAATCAGGCACCCTAGAAGCGGATGTGGAGGGGGGCCCTACCTCCAAGGCGTGTCACGCCGGCGGTGACGTTGGGCGATCTCCTCCGGCCAGCCATGGAGGCCACCAGGAGCGGCCGACGCCGAGATCCTACTAAGACGCGTTTTCAAAATTTGAAACAAGGCCCATTGGTGGATGGACGTGGACTACCCAGATCCACCATGCTCGTACCCAACCCAGGCCCATCCTCTACCACACCATGATCTCCAAACGTGTGGCAGAGGCCGGCGGCGCACGTTATCGCACAACAGAGACCTGGTCGGCGCCGCCTGATCAACCCAGCACTCTTCCGCACCGCCGTGCCTCCACTCTCCTACCGCGACGCTCTCATGGCGGGGGAAATCCTTGGTTCTCGTGGCCGTGCTGCACCAGGACGTGGTGATCGTAACCTCGGAAGGGGACGAGGCCCTACCGCCGATCGCGATCATGGTCGGGACCAGCAGCGGGGAAGGGGCCGCGGGGGACCTCAGCCAGCTGGCCCTCGTGGTCACGGTGGCCCTCCGCCTCCTACTGGTGGTCGCGAGAGTACTCACTCCCAGACGGGTGCAACCGGCTTCGGTGGACGGGGTCGCGGACGCGGTCATGGCACTGACCTTGGCGTAGAGAACGAAGCTGAGGCCGTTCAACATACTGGGCCCGCGGGTGAAGCAGGGCGCCGCCCTCAAGGGGGTGGTCACGGCCACGTTGATGATGGTGGCCGTGGCTGCCCCACGGCTTCTACAACCAAAGAATCTGCCGGCAACATTGAAGAAGTGCAGGGTAATCAAAAGAGGAAAAGGAAAGATCCATCAGTCAAGCGGGAATGCACAATCTGTACTGAGGAGCAATACACTAACCAATGCCCGCTACTTCGGGGTCCTAAACCAACGGTGGCCTATTGTGGTGCTGCAGAGGATGGTTATGGTTTCTTCCTGATTCAGGCCGCAAGGCATAGTCATATTGTTTCTTATGCTCAATCCTCAGTGGCAGCCCTCATCATGGTGGAGTCTGGGGAGATTTCTACCCAGTTGTTGCTTTCAGAGCTCTCCAGAATCATCCCAGTTCAGTGGGAGTGGGAGGTGTAGGAGATGGAGGCTTCATCTTTTGTAGTACCATTTTCGAGCAAGGAGGAGCTGGACCGTATGGTGGCAATCCGTACTGTCACCACTAGAAACAAGGAGGCAGTCATCATATTCGATGAATTTATTGATGATGTCCAGCCCATAAAAGTGCTGCAACAAACTTGGGTAACGATCACTAAGGTACCCCGAATGCTTCGTTCCTATCTCCCTCTGTGGGCAGTTGGATCCGTTATTGGGGCTACTCAAAAGGTTGACATGCTTCACCTTCGAGCCACTGGTCAGGTTTGTATCCTAGTGGCGGTCTTTGATGTCAAACAAATTCCTAAGTTTGCTGATATTTGTGTTGGGAGCGGTATTTACCGCCTTTATTTTAAACCTGATGAAGCAATCCAGTTTGATGAGGTTGACCCAGATGATGATGACTTGAGTGGTGGTGACCATGATAATGATCTTGATGGGGAGGACCATGAGATGGAGGATGCAGCTGACCCTACAAATCCTGAAAATGATATTAACCCTTCTGGCAAGTCTCAGGCACCTCCTCAGGAGTTTTCTCCACAGAAGCAAGCATCCTTGATTGAAGAGAGCCTGGACCTTGCTTGTCAGCAACTAATCAATGAAATTAGTATAAAAGTTATGCTTGAACAGGATGACGGGGTCGATAGGAGGACTTACTCCCCATTGAGGAAAGAAGAGTTGGCAGCATATAATGCTATGGTGGATTCCCCTAACAAAATTCACCCCTCTTCTGTCTTTATGTTTTCGATGATGGAGACCACAGCTAGTGTCGCATTCGAGGATGCTCATCTACCGGACACCACAGGGGCCGACGTCACCATGTCCCCGGTCGGCGAGGGGGCTCTACATCGCCTACTGCCCCCCTCGCCTTCTACTTTACTGCCGACGACTGGTAATGGTGGGGACCCTCCCCACCCGCTCCCAATGGTCGGCGGGGGCTCTCTACACCTACTGCCCCCTCGCCTACTCCTGCATAGGGGGGTGGTGGTGAACCGCTCCTCAAGATGGCAGTGGGAGCTGCTCAGCTCGCCACTAAGACCCATGCCGGTGTAGGGGGATCTTCACCGACTGCTGCCCCCTGGCACTGGAGGTCCATTCATAGGAACATGGAGTTGGTGGAGCCACCCCCACACCGACTTCACCACCAGCAGGGGCAGGCACTCCACCACCGTCAGCTGTCACCCTAGAGCTGCTAGGTGGTGGCGGCTCCCTCTCTCCGGAGGACAGGCTGCCGGCGGTGGAGGTGTGTGAGGGAGGCTCAATGTCTACCATCACCCCCCTCGCCACGCCATTCCCGCTCCCGCCCCTAAGGCAAAAAAGAACCTCGAATCCACAGGTACTTCTTTTTCAAGCTTTACTGACTCGCAAGTTATTTCAAACCTTGGTAGGGTAGGCATCAACTTAGGTTCCTCAGGGGTAGCTGTCATTAAGAATCTAGAGGTTGATAAGTCGGTTCTCTGTGCTAATCAGAAAAAGAGAACCTGTAAATCTAAAACCACAACCCTTGACAGTGATGATGAGAGGGACGAACGACTTGAAGCAGTCCTCAACCACGTTGGTGGTAATATAAATGAGAGCTTGCTGGACATGGAGAACGATCAAATCATAGATCTATGTCCTCTTCATCGTAAGAAAAAATATAATAAGGCCAAAAAATACTATGAAAGGCAAACTCCCCAAAAAACCAAAAACTCCCTCTAAAATTAATCTAGAATGAAAGGAGTATTTTGAAATAGCAGAGGTCTAGTAGACTTGGCTAAACATAGGTTTTTAGCGGAATTAGTCAAAGAGGAGTAAATTAATTTTATTGCTATCTCTAAAACTGGACGGGATTCTTTTCCTAATTATGTCCTCAAAAATCTTTGTGCTGGACATGATTTTATTTGGCATGCCATGGCTCCCCATGGTAGATCTGGAGGTATCCTTCTTGGAGTGGACTTAAATATTTTTGATATTGGAGTCATTGATGAGGGTGATTTCTATATCAAATTTACCCTAAGATGCAAAACAAAGGACTTTAAATTTGTCCTTTACGCAGTCTACGGGCTAGCACAATCTCAAAACAAGGGAGCATTCCTCTCTGAGCTGGCAAACACTTGATCCAAAGAATCCCTTCCGTATATTATAGGTGGGGATTTCAATCTCATGAGAACTCCAGAGGATAAGAGCATAGGGGTTTATGACCCTAAATGGCCTAATATCTTTAATGCGGTCATCGAATCTCTAGATCTAAAAGAGATTGTGATGTCAGGACGCCAATATACTTGGGCTGGTTCAGGCGATAACCCAACTTTCAAGAAGTTAGATAGAATTCTCGTCAGTACGGAATGGGAGGATCAATTCCCATTGACTACGATTGAACCTAGAGATAGGAGTATTTCTGACCACACCCCCTTTGCTTAACACAGGGGCTTCGACTCATCGCACCGAAAACTGACCTTTTAGATTTGAGAGGGGATGGCTTATACGGGATGGCTTTTATGATATGGTTGCTAATATTTGGCAATCTCATAGCCTTGGGTCGACCCCACTTGAACGTTGGCAGTCTAAAATCCGCAGACTCCGACAACACCTAAGAAGGTGGGCTAGTCATACAGCAGGGACTTATAGAAAAGAAAAGAAGTCTCTGATCACACTTTTAGAGAATCTAGATAAGAAAGCAGAGAGCACCCCTCTTTCTGATCGAGAAATTGATCTTAAACTTTATCTAAAAGAATGACTAGTTTGCCTTCTGAGAGAAGAGGAGCTCAAATGGTATGAAAGGGCCAAGGTTAAAACTCTATTGGAGGGTGATGCTAACACGAGGTTCTTTCACCTAGTGGCTAATGGCAGACATCGAAAACAACATATATACAAACTTGAGAATGATCAAGGTGTTGTTGTTGGAGATTATCGTCTCAAGAGCCATATCACAAATTATTATAAAAATCTCTTTGGGCCACAGGAAAATTCTGAGATCACACTAATGGAAGATCATAATTTAGATATTCCACAAGTATCCCCAGCGAAAAATAATATCCTAATTAGCCCCTTCACTGAATCTGAGGTGAGGGATACTGTTTTCTAGATGGAGCATAACAAAGCTCCAGGACCAGATGGATTTCCGGCGGAATTCTATCAGGTCTTCTGGGGAGTGATCAAGGAGGATCTTCTACCTCTCTTTGGGGATCTTCATAGAGAGGCTTTAGATCTATACGGTTTGAATTTTGGAAGAAATCCAAAATGCCACCAAAATTTAGAAATATAGACCAATTTATGTCCTCAACGTTAGTTTTAAAATATTCACAAAAGTGGGCACGAATAGGGTGAATAAGGTGGCAAAAACGGTGGTGGGCACAACGCAGACTGAGCGGGCAGGAATATCATAGAAGGGGTCGTTATACTACACGAAACCATATATGAGCTGCACACCAAAAAAAGAGATGGAATTATTTTAAAAATTGATTTTGAAAAGGCATATGATAAGGTTAAGTGGGAATTTCTACAGCAAACCTTACGGATGAAAGGTTTCTCACCCAAATGGTGTAGATGGATGGAAAGTATGGTCACCGGGGGTAGTGTGGGGATTGAAGTTAATGATGATATCGGCCCCTACTTCCAAACCAAATGTGGATTGAGACAGGGAGACCCCATATCGCCTATCTTATTTAACATCATTGCGGATATGTTAGCTCTTCTTATTAATAGAGCAAAAGCCGATAGTCAAATAAGAGGGATCCTTCCACATTTAATTGATGACGGTCTGTCAATCCTGCAATATGCAGACGACACAATTATCTTCATTGATCATGACCCGGAGCAAGCAAAGAATCTGAAGCTTTTGCTATGCGCTTTTGAGCAATTATCTGGGCTCAAGATCAATTTCCACAAGAGTGAGATATTTTGCTATGGTGCAGCTAAAGAGATGGAATCCTTTTATACTACACTCTTTGGGTGTAATGCGGGGGAATATCCCTTCAGATACTTAGGAATCCCAATGTATCATAGACAACTCCTGAATTCTGAATGGAGAAAGGTTGAGGAACGCTTTCAACAAAAACTCTCTTGCTAGAAAGCAAAGTACCTATCTTATGGGGAAAGATTAGTCTTGCTTAATTCTGTTCTAAGCAGCCTACCCATATTCATAATGTCCCTCTTTGAGATCCCGAAAGGAGTTCTCAAGAACCTAGACATTTCAGATCAAGGTTTTTCTGGCAAGACTCTTCGGACAAACACAAATATAGACTTGTCAGATGGGACATCCTGTGTCGCCCCAAGGACCAAGGGGGTCTAGGTATCCTAGATTTATAATTACAAAATAAATGCTTATTAGCTAAATAGTTGGCAAATCTACTAAACACAGACGGCATTTGGCAGTCTATGTTGAGGAATAAATACATTATTTCAAAGACCCTTACACAAGTGACAGCCAAACCCAATGACTCCCACTTTTGGAGAGGCCTCATGCGTATCAAGGATGAGGTGGCTAATGGTTCCTTTACTATTAAAGATGGGACCCAAACAAGATTCTGGTATGATAAGTGGGTGGCCGATAAGCCTCTAAGAGTTATTTATCCTACCTTGTATCGTATAGTTCGTGAGCCTCACGCAAATATTTCGAGAGTAATGGCTATAGGTCCTCTCAATATCTCTTTTAGAAGGACTCTGGTGGATAATAAACTTAGAGACTGGCTTAATCTAGTAGCTCGGATCTCAAATGTTGAATTACTGGAAGGTGCAGATTATTTTAAATGGAGCTTAACCAAATCCGGGTTACTTTCTGTTCGCTCAATGTACCTTCACCTCATTAATATTAAACCTCCTTTTCAGCATAAATGGATCTGAAAGATAAAAATTCCTCTAAAGATAAAATTTTTTCTTTGGTTCATACAATGGGGTGTTGTCTTAACTAAAGACAACCTCGCTAGTAAAAACTGGAAAGGGAGTCAAAAGTGTATCTCTTATAATATGAATGAATCGGTCCAGCATTTATTCCTTGACTGCCCTCTTGCAAAGATAATATGGAGGATTATCTTTTATGCTACTAATTTGAACCAATCGAGATCCATCAACCATATGTTTAATAATTGGCTTATTGGTTACGATAAAAAGACCAAGGGGTTGATCTAGGTTGGAGTTGCTGCTTTATGCTGGGCTATCTAGAGATACCGGAACGATGTTATTTTTAACAAGATCAAAAACTCTTTCATGTAGGTTATCTTCAGGGGAGCATATTAGCTACGCTTCTGGGCACAGCTGCAGCGTGATGAGCAAGGCAGGGACACCCTCGCAGTGATGAGCAAAAAATTAAAGATGGTTGCTTTAGAATTATCAAATAGAGGGTGGAAGAGCTGTATCGTTTGCTTTAGAGTCCTAGTCTTTGTTTCAAGATGTTGGATGTCTCCTTTTCTTTTGAACTTGTTGTAACCTTGGGCTGTGTACACCGGTGGGCGCAGAGGCCGGATATTGTTTATCTATTATTAAAAAAAACGTACATGCATGCACACATGCTAAATACTAGAAATCATTTTCTGTGTACACGTATGCAGCGCGTCAGTCCGATGGATCTGCGCGTTTGGCCCTGGTCCGTCACAATTTCCGAGGACGATGCACGGAGATGGTGGTAAAAAATATACTGTACATGTAATGCATGCACACACGTACTAGGAATGTAGGAGTAGTACGTACAGATGACCAGATTCAAGGCTCGAGCGATCGAGCTCACCGGCAACAACCTCAGTGGTTTCGGCGTTTCGCCATGATGATGATTATTCGTCGCTTGATCTCAGTCAGTACTGCAGCAAAGCAGTGCCTGTTGGCGCCAGTGTACCACCGCACATGCTCGACCTGCCTTGTGTCGATATAGGAGTACCATATACCACCGCACTGCAGCACGTGCACGCCAGTTAGCACACAGGCCTATATATTTCTAACTGGCGTGCTCGTCACACCGAGGTCACAGAGATGTAGTACTAGCCTACTAGGTACGGAGTACACGTATAGGTGCATGCATGTGTGTCCGCCGCGGCCGCGCCGAACCGCGCGGCGGCCGATCTGGATGCCCTCCAAGCAAACGGCGCCCGGCATCGTCGAGCGGCGTGTTGTCATGTGCACGTGCTGCATGCAGTCACCGGCCGGCCGAGCTGTGCGCTCGTGTGCCTCAGAGATGTCCGGTCCGATCCTCATCCTTGCATGCATGCTGCTTAATTGCTGCGGGCCGGGCATCTAGCGGCAGCTGCGCGCGCTGCACGGCGGGGCACCCGGCCGGCCGGCCCCTACGGCGTACTCCCTCCGTCCCAAAATAAATGTCATTCTCGCTTCCCGAGAAAATCATGTTTTCAAAATACCGGCAATTATATATTAAAATATATAAATATTTATG